>JBBPRA010000316.1:0-30165 GCA_038092775.1 Boletus rubescentipes | reverse complement strand
CCACAGGGACGGCTTGTCCTCACGCTCCCTTCGGTGATTGACAGACATCCCAACGATCGCAGGGAAATCGTTCTTACCAACGGAAACCCACACCTGGAAGAGAACTGGGAGACGGGGAGACAGTTGTGGTTGAACCTTGGCCGCTGGCTCGAGAAGGGCGATATACGAGTAAGTGCAATCGGTTCCATAGATGAGATTCAACGCTGACGATTGGTCGTCGCATCAGCCTAACCGGGTCGAAGTGATCTCGGGAGGACTAAAAGGCATTGGGTCCGGACTTGAAAAGTTTGACGGGGGACAAATCGACGGAGTGAAGCTGGTTGCCCGTCCCCAAGAAACCGAAAGGTAGCAAACTAGTCGCGCATGTTTGTTTCGGATAGAAATCTTACATATCTTATTTTTTTTCTTGTTCAGCGACTGTGCGATGATATCACCCATACCTCATCATGTCATCAAGGAGCTCAGAAGGACACCATCAATGCGAAACATCCGACTCAGAATGGCAACTCGATTCTTGCGTGCTTTCGTCATGGCACGACATGACCCGGATCAGCGGGGAGATATGGAATTCGGGGGGTGGCCAATCAGTAAATAACAAATGTATGATGTAGTATAAAAGTCACAAAAGGATACTCCCCTATCCCAACCTAACTTATACACTCGTCATCACACCAACACACCATGTCGTCTCAGAAGCAGAAAGCCTTGTTCTTGGAATCGAAACTGGGAAGATTTGTCATTGGGGAGCGTGACATCCCAAAGCCCAGCAGGGGCCAGCTCCTCGTCAAAATCCACACTACCGCCCTCAATCCTGTCGACTATAAGATCCAGCAGACAGGGCTATTCATTGAGAAGTACCCCGCTGTCCTGGGCACAGATATGGCGGGCGTAGTCGAAGATGTGGGCGAGGGCGTTCAAGATTATGTCAAAGGAGACAAAGTGTATGTCCAATTTCATCTCGGATCTGGCACACCTTTTTTTTAACCACATTCGCAGTTTCTCGCACGGAAGTTTCCTCGATGATCAGTCCACCTACCAGCAGTATGCGCTCGCCGTGGTTGATTATACTGCGAAGGTGAGCGAGCGTACAATGACATGAGCTATGACGTCAACATTCCAAAGGTACCTCCTAACCTAAACTTGGATCATGCGGCTACTGTTCCGCTCGGTTTTGACACTGCAGCGGTTGGCTTGTACTCACCCCAACTCGGGGCCGGGCTCACCCCGCCTTGGGTGCAAGGCGGTCAAGGCAAATATGCCGGCAGGCCCATTTTGATCATGGGCGGTTCCTCGTCCGTTGGCTCGTATGGTCAGTGAGACTATGCTGATCATATGGATGCTTACCATCTTTTGCAGTTATCCAGCTTGCCAAGTTGTCTGGATTCTCTCCCATCATTACGACCGGAAGTTCCGCTCATCAGGACGCAATTAAAGCCCTTGGGGCCACGAATGTGATAGATAGGGGTCTCACCGGAGAGGCATTCGCGGCGGCCTTGCAGAAAATCACTCAGCAGCCCATCGAGGTAGCTTTTGATGTCATCTCCACACCATCGACCCAGGCTGCGGCCTGGTCATCTCTCGCTCGGGGTGGAAGGTTTGTTCTGACCCTCCAACCTGTCGTCAAAGAGGAGGAGGGAAAGGGTCGTACCATTATCGCGACTTATGGTAGCCCCCATGCAGAACCTAACCAGGCCATGTGTCGCGCAGCTTGGACCGTTCTGGGAAGATGGTTGCAAGATGGTGTTATCAAGGTACGCAAAGTTCAATCCATCGGGTATAAGACTGATTCAGGATACGTTTCAGCCGAACAATCCCGAAGTCTTACCGAACGGGCTTAATGGAATCCAAGATGGCCTCGAGCGACTGAAGGCTGGGAAAGTTAGCGGAAAGAAGCTCGTCGCCCATCCCCAGGAGACGGCGTAGGACTGTGTCAAGGCCATCTGAACTTTGTGCGTGTACGATTAGCAATGATGCTGAGTGCGAGTCTGTGTCGAGAACTAGTCATGTAATTGTTATGAATGAGCGTTTTGAGACATGCATGCATTAAAGTGAGAATGAATCGATGATTGTGTCGCGCTATTCTTGATTGTTGACCGAAGTAGTTGGATTGCGTGATAGGTGAGTTCTGGAGCGGAAAAGAAAACAGTAAGAAACGAAGTCGTTGCTATCCCGATAGTTGGCGAAGACTGGCCGTATAAACGCTAACGCAAATTGGGTCTAGAACCGAGTCAGGGTGAGTCTCTCAGTACATATCAGTGGGTTGGCGAGATCTGACCGACTGATGCGCACCCTCGACATGCTCATGCTAACCCTTGGATTGATCGATCGTACGAGCTAGTCTGGACTCCCGTTCATTCCAACTAAACCAACATATTCGCGACCTATCGCGAAAAATGGCTTTACGCACATGGTCAGTCTGTGTGGAAGATGTGTATTTGAATTCGTACTTTCGGTTGTGTTCGGTTACTCACCAAGTTGACTCGCATAACTCGGTCGCAATCTAGGACCCGAACTAGAACTTGTCAAGGGCTGAATAGACTTTCAATGAAATCAGGCGGTTGGTTGAAAACAAAATGGGTGGTATCATGATTGGATCGGAGGACCATTGGAAAATCAAAAAGGGTGCCATTTGCCTCCACGATCAAGGTGGACTCACTGCACGAACGGCAAAAGCAAGGCGAGGTCCATGGTGTGCGTGAGCGAGCGTCCACAGAACTCGCAACGGTCCCGTTGGCGAGATCAGTGAGGAGTGCAGGGTTGACTGATCTGGAGTCGATTCCAGGCTCTCCTGGAAGGTTACCCAGCATGCCACTGCGGGGTCAAACACTTCCAGTGTGGCTGTAGAGCTATCACAGCGCCATGATGGCGCACAACAGAAAAAAAATAGGGATGTGAATGCCACAGACTATTCTGGGAACGTGAACCCTGTCAAACGTGTTTGACGGGCTAGACGCATCAGGGACAGGGCGCCGTGGTCCCCCCTTGTGCTGGAGGAAAGGTGCACACTTGGCCCTGCCCTATAGAAAATAAATACTGCCCTGTCGCCGACCCGCCCTCGACCCTGCCTCATCCTGAAGACTGTTCTGAGCCCTGAGTTCAGCAGGTTCGTCGAAGCCTTAACGTCGAACAATATTCGACTCAATCCTGCACATTCCTGGCAGCAGCGACAGCCACGGCGCTTCTGCCTACACAAGTCCACTTCAGTGGCATCGAGGATCAGCCGACGAAAAAGTGCACACCCGGGCTCATCGTCATAGGGTAGCTCAACGCATTAGGGTCGACTACGCATGGACTTGGGTAGTAGGATTCGCCAAGGTACGCCAGCACCAGAGGTAGCTCAGCATGGCGTGCTCGATCTTCATGCTACATCAGGAGACGGTGGCCGGGTTGTATGCTGAGCAGCCGCCCGGAAAGTCAAGCGGTATGTTCAAGATCCCAATCTCGCTGCTGTAAACGCGCTCGACACTCGTTGAGAGAGTGGCTTAGCTACTTTCGACGCCAGGCAAATTTAGGAATGAAACGCATGGAGGGTGGTCCTGATCCTGCTGGTGACCAGGTGAGTTGTGGTTGTGGCTGCCAGCGCCGCCGAGTTGGCCAGGGTAATGGGCCCAGCCGCGACTTCCACTGCCAGTGAGCGTCGTGATCATAATGATGGATCATAAGAATGCATGGAATGCGGACTGCGATGTAGTACAGCAAAAATATACAATGCAAATGCGGAAAACAAGAAAGTGAGGTGAGGTCGGAATACATAGCGTGGACGAGCATAGGAAGCAGCTGGTGTTACCAGCGTGAGAATGGCCAGCGAGGCCTGGGGATAGCGACCTTTTGAATACAATTCTGTACAAGATTCTGCGTACAATTACACACACTGAGTAATACCGTTATGACACTAGGGATGAAAATGCGAGAGACAAACGCTCTCGGGGACCCTAGATATGAAGTACTGGTAGTGGGTCCGCGGCAGAGTCGGGCCCACTAGAAATACCTGTATCGGAATCCCATTCCAAACCTGGGAGTACAGCTCTGCCCAGGGATACGTCTTTGGACTTCAATGGAAAACTTTCCATCTTGTCCGAAACGAGCGCGGACTGTCGACATGTCGACATCGCCAGCCGCAAAACGTATTTGCCACTCATAGTGGCCTGGGTGGTGTGGGTCAGTGAACGAGAACATGAATCAAACAAAACGTTGGACTCACAATCACGCTCCATGTGCCAAGCGTCCGCAATAACGTCCACCCTATCGCCTTTCTTGGCCGCCACTGTGACCATGTCTGGTTGGATTACACGTGGGAGGGTGACAGAGAGAACGTGACTCGTCGTCGTGCTTTGGACAACCATGGGAGGGCACGAGTCTGGTGGGGGCGAACGCCTCGAGCGATCCATCGGTGACGGTGACAACAAGCTGGAGGTGCATGAAGAGGCGCTGCTACCTGTGGAATTGACACTGCATGTCGAGGAGACGCTGCATGCAGAGCTAGCGCTGCTAGATGACGGACTGGTGGTGGAAGCGATCGATGGGCAAGGAGACGCACAAGCAAAGCGACCTTTATCCCATTTTGATTCGCCTGACCAAATACGCTGATTCCTGGACGAAGAGCGCGAAGAGCGTCGGCTGAGAGTGTTGTTTGGCACATCAAGGGTGGACATTGCGCCTTGACTGTCGCTTTGACTGTCGCTAGTGGGTTCTTGGGTGGATACGCTAGAGTCTAGAGTAGCCTCGCCTTTAAGTAGCATGTCGAGGGCACTGTCTGAGAGAGATGACGTCGGAAAAGCAGGCATCGATAAAAACGCTGAGTCGAAACTCTCGTTATGTGGCCTGCTTCCGGACAAATCGCCACGGGGATAATGCGGGGTTTCCGCATTGTAGGGTAGAAGTGGCTCAACCTGGCAATTCAGGTTGTTTTGGACTGCGGTGCGAGGAGAAAAGAGACTGATGCTACGACCGCGAGGTGATCCTGACATGAAATTTGACAGCCAAGAACGTTAGATACCGGGGGTATGAAATGAAAAGTGTGGTTTTTAGTCTTGCCGGAGTAATAATGAAAGATGTTGTGGCGACTCACCACCCGCGTTTTGATTGGCCGGTTGCCACGTCGGAGAAGCTAGGTGGAGCTCGGTGTTTGTGAGAGAGACAAACGTGTATGCCTTGCGGGAGCCACGAGGTGTCTGTTTGCGCCGGAAAGGAGACACGGGAGGTGAACAGCACAACCCGTTAACGGAATTATGATAGTCGCCATCTGTCGCAGGGTGATTGACGCGACTAAAGACGGGCGGAACGTTGGTGTTTATGCGCAACGACATCGCTCAGCTATGCCGGGGGGAGTTTGTAGCAGCAGTAGCAGAAATCGCGCATATTATACAGCTACACTGGACCCCGGTCACGTTTCGAATACGACCTGTTTAGTTGGTGTCTGGAGTACTTATCTGAATCTGTTCCGTGCAGCCCAAATTGACATGAATTGTTGATGGAAGATATGGTTGCCTATCATGTAGGAGTGGGTGATCCCTGGCGCGATCGTTGGGATCACGGGGGTTGTCGTATGTCACTTCTGCGAACAATGCTATCCCTGACGAAAATTTGAGGTAGGCAGGCTCGAATGTACTGGACACGTTGTTGCAATTGGCGGTCTTACGCAAAATTGGCCACCAACGCCGTGACACATAGTAAATGAGTTTCAAATACGTGGAGACGAGTCCGAGGATTTTAGTGCACACCTATGAACTAAAATTGTCTCTGCAACCTCTCATTCACTACTAGACGACCATTTACGAGTCATGCAATTGTCGAATAACCAAGTTTGGCTCGGATTGTGAAGGTAGATCGTAGCCTCCTTCAAGATGGCCCCACTGCACTGCCAGTGGTTCTCTCCTGAATTTGAAATGTGAGTCGATCAACAGTGAGCTATTCCTAGATTTTTGCATCATTCAGTTGACAATTGTGGTTTGCAGCCATCGGTGACCTGTCCTCATGCAAAATCGATGGTGACCGGACGATTGCACGTCAGGGAATGCAGAGGTGACTCACAATTCTCCTTTGAATTATGCCGAGCTCCTCCTCTGCAGCTCCGTTGCATCTCACTGGCGTTGTCATGCGGTGGGAAGAGAAAAGCAAATGAACATCGTGCATGTCGCTCGTTGTGGCGGCGTGACCGGACCGCGCGGCAGCCGATCAACCCAGAAATGTAGCTTACAGGGGCAAATCCACCCAACAACTCGAGGATCACTGGCATGCACCATTCCCGGTATTTGAAGGTGGCCATCGTACTGACGTCTTTGGCGTATTCGGATCACGGGGGTCGTTCTTACATAGTACGTCATTTTTCATGCTCAAGCTGACCTGCAGCGCATGAAAACAGTCAAAATCCGACTGTTGATCTCCGCGCGAGAAGCGAGACTATTATGACGCGGAAACATAGTCCGGTGGCCATATTCCGGCGAGAGGGAACATCGGAAGCGCATGCTAGCCTCAGGGTAGCGTTGCAAGTGGAAGCGCTCCGCTGGACGGGATAATCCTACTGGCCTGCGTATCCGTCATTGTTCGGATCTCTCCATATTCAGGTGCATCCACTGGCAATCATCGGGGCTCGGATCGTCACTCTGCTTGAGTCGTTGCCTTCGGTCTGCACTCGATGATCATTCCAAGTCGTCTTCCGTGTTCCAAAGTTTCTATATCACTGGCAAGAACACAAGATAAGTGGAGTCATAACCCACATCCATCCGGTAAATTACTACCAAGCTACTGGTAGTTAACCATTGCATTATTGTACCTAAAGTCGATACCCGCCTGATCATCCGCGGCATTGACAGCCGCTGTATACATTCACGTTGTTAAGGGTATTGCTCGCCGATCTCATCGTATCACTGGACCCTGAACAATCGTGGTTGGTCCCTGCGTTTGTACTCCTCATATCCATATCGCCCTCCCCCTATTTTATCGTATACTGTGATTGAAGAGGGAAATTGTACTGTTGACGTACCAGAAAGTGGGAACCGAAAAAGAGCGACTCGGGCGAGGCATCTCGATGCGGAATGAGTGCTCTGACGTCGATGCCAGACCCTTGGTAGTTTGTCAGCGGCAACATGTCCTCCATCAGGGTTTCCGCTATACCGACGAACTGTGAATGCGGAGTACACTTGCACACGGCGATTGTAACTCTTGTTGGCTAGACTACTGAAAGAACGACAACATTATAGGAACATAAGGGCAACTAGAAATGAGATATGTCGGTTGGAACTACTCTGACCTTGGAAACAATAGTGTTCCCCTACAGACGGGGACGCTTACATATACGAGTATGCCGAAAATGAAGCATAAATATGGGTAAGGTGGAACCCATCCTACATCACGTCAAGTCAATGACCTCACCAGTATGAACCGGCTTCTTCTCTCGCTTAATCTTCTTGGCAGGTCGAGCTTCGTTCTCGCGGCTTAGATTTGGCCGCTTCGATAAGATCAACGTCGTCCTTTTCTGAGCTGCGTCGTCAACAATCTCGATCTCATTACCAATGGGTTCTCGCTTGACGCCATCGCTCGTAGTCAAGTCAATCACTTCGAAAACGGTTGCTTCTTTTTTCGCTGGGGGTGGCTTGGGAATTATGCCATTAGCTTGCAAGAGACCTGTAAGTAACGTTGAGCTCGCTTTCGCATGTAACGAATAGATATACAGACCAAAATCTCTGTATTTGAAGGTGAATATAGCAAGCGGGATCTCGCCATCCAGATACCTTACGCGGGTAGCGTAGTTTGTTGCTGTCTTCACTTCCTGTCCGTATCTGAAGAATTGCAGCGTTAGACGCCGCCGACAGAAGGATGCAATCGACGCACGAGACACAGTGCGTAACGGCCTTCTTTGAGCGTTCGTGAACCTTGCCATGGCCGGAAAAGTTTGAGCCAGGCTGAAATAAGACTGATTCTACAGGTTGAACTCTGTATATACTGATCCGTATTTCACCCAGGTGTGCTGAGGATTGATTCAAGTATTCGTCTTCATCTGCTGATACGTGAGCGCTAATATAAGTTATATGTAGCATGAGATAGAATACCGGTAAGCTCTAGCTTTGAAAACACGAAAGGACGTGAAGTCGTCACAGATAATGTTTGGCCGTTCTGAACCACCGTGCGGTCTCTCGCGACGTTCGGGGGATCCCCAATCCTGGTTAACGAACGAAGGACTTTGCCCCCGATGAGCGACCCATCGAGTTGGAGATTAGAGCCCAGCGAGTGCTCCCTATACGCGTCATTGTCCCTGAACACGACGGAAAAGTTCTGAGGTTTGCTGGGTGTGAGGAACGACATATGGTACTCGATTAATTACTCTACCTTGTCAGCTTGTGTCGCAATCCAACACGTAACCTGGTTCTGATCATAATCCTCCTCGACGCCGTACTGTTCGAGTTCCTTTCCATCGACCTCGATCCACGCAGAGACACCGTGGAGGGACAGCATGCCGGTGGAATTAGGAGGACAAGACGCGTGTCACTTGTGACTTGGTCCGAAACCTTGTCACGTGTTAGCCCGCTGGTGTCGATGAGCAACGTTCTGAGAGCGGTGTCGCGCATGACTTCCACAGCCATCTCCAAAGCTCACCCCGAGCGCTTCAAGGAACTTTCTGAATCTCTATCAGAGATAAAAGAGCGTGTGCTCCAGGCTTCGTCTGCTCCCTCGAATCCCATCCTCGTTGCAGTGTCAAAGTACAAGCCTGCTTCTGATATCCTCGCGTGCTATGAATGCGGACAACGTGATTTCGGAGAGAATTATGTAAATGAATTGGAAGAGAAAGCCCCGCAGGTGCGATCGGTTCTGTACTGGTGTTGGTTGATCTGATCTCATTGCGTTTAGCTCCCTGATGATATCCGATGGCACTTTATTGGCACGTTGCAGTCCAACAAGTCAAAGATACTAGCAAGTACGTATCATGATCCTGCGTCATGTATTCGTGCTCGACTCTGCTTGGACACCAGCGATACCAAACATCTATGCTGTCCAGACCATAACCTCTGCAAAGGCAGCTAATGCCTTGAACAAATCACTGCCGTCTGAAAGGACCACGCCGCTCAATGTCTTGCTGCAAGTCAATACTTCGGGAGAAGAGGCAAAGTCTGGACTACCTGCTTTTGCATCGGCAGAATCTGCCGCAGGTTCCGAGCTGGTACAACTTGCGCAGCATATCATCACGAGTTGTCCAAGGCTGCGCCTCCACGGACTCATGACCATTGGCTCACTCAAAGAATCTCTTGCCTCGGATGAGCGGCCGAATGAGGACTTTGAGACTCTCAAGCGCACTCGAGATGTTTTGGAGCAAGTACTGCAACAAGAACCCACATCGGGCGGTAAATGGGGTGTAGAAGGGAAGCTTCTGTTGAGTATGGGTATGTCAAGCGACTTTGAGGCGGCGCTGCAGGGTGGAAGTGATATTGTGAGGGTTGGCACCGGTATCTTTGGTGCTCGGCCGACAAAGGACCAGTGATACGTGACGTGACATTACGTGACACTAATTTAACGCGACGCGTCTTCGTTGATCACAGGTGGGACTTGAATATTCAAACTCCGCCACCCGTCATTCAACTCTGCCGCTCACCGTCGCCGCCGACGCCGACGCCCGGGTCCGACGACGTGCTCAAAGATTTAGTTTGTATCGCGCACAGACCACTCGATTGATGAAGTTATCCAATGAACGGCACACGAACACACACGACAGGAGGACTAGAAGACCCAATCGCACCTACTGACCCCAAACAAGGCGTGAAACGCAAGTTACCAGACAATTCAAACCCTTTGCTGGCGGCGGCAACAAAGAGAATGAAGAAGGAGGTAGGCCTGTTTCACCGACTGCGGGGTATTCTCATCATCAAGGATGCTACAGACAAACTCGGGCGCGTCCAAACGGAAACGTGGGCAGATTTCCTCGGCTTCAAGTCAAGTACTAACGTTCGCATCCAGTCATCGGAGAAGAGCAGCCAGGGGGTCTCATCATCGTTCGCGCACCCGCACAGCGCGCCGTATCACTTGTTAATCCTCCCTCATCGCAACCCTTGCCAACGGCAACTTCCTACCCTCCTACCCGACCCCCGATTTCCCATTCCCATTCACAACCACAACCCTCGACCTCCAGTTCTATCGCACCTGGACCGTCGAAACATCCGTCAAAGAAGTTCAAAGCGGATTCCTCTCGTGCTCCGACAAGTGTCAAATCGCGCGATGTGCTCGCCACCACACGCGAGGAACCGGAGTTGGACGAAGATATACGTCAAATGGAGTCTGAGACAGATCATCTACGCAGTCGATCGCGCGCAAAGGAAGCAGTCCATCCATCATTTCACCTCCCTCCTACCGCGACCACCCCTTCTAAGCGACACCCACCAGACGCCATACAGCCACTCCCCGAAAGCGAAACCCCACAAATCCAGCGCAACAAACTAATGCGTGAAGGTCCACTCGTTCCCCGCACGCCACAAACACCCTCAAATTCCCGACGAACTTCGATGAGCATGCGTGGTAAGCGAATAAGTACCAGCTTTGAGAACACTGGCGTTATTTGTGCGTCTCTCTCCAATATGTTCCGTTCGTCCTGTATTGCAGTTTCCCTCTCTCATTGGCCCTAATCTTTGTTCCGTATAGCTCAACCCCACGCATCTGTCAATGACTCGAGCTTCTATAAACACATCGATTGCGATCTCCCCGAACCGCAGCGTGCCCGCCAACTTCTCGTATGGTCAGCCGCTCGTGCCGTCTCACGATCGTCAGAAGCGTCCTCCTCTGCGAAACCTCTGAAACCGCCGTCTAAATCGTCCTCGAGTCATGGCAAGGACCCACCACCGCTTGACGACAGAAGGAAACAAATACTCAAAATTGTACAAGAGGACTTCATTCGAATGTTGGCTGAAAAGAAGATTGATACGTCTGTGTACGATCATGGAGAGGATGGGAAAAGTGTCAGAGAGGGTGTTTTGAAGCCTAATGAGCAGAACGTCAAGAACCGTTCGCGAGAGGTAACGTTCCAACAGCACATAAATCGGTAAGCTGCCTGCTCTATACAGTCCCTTTCCCAACTTGAGCGCATGTCGAATATCTTAGAGCACAAGCAGAGTCAGAGGCCTGGTCTCGAGTCGATCAGTTCTACCATCAGTACGAAGTCAGCTCCAAGGCTGATCTTGAGAAGCGACGTCAGGCCCTCAGACCTCCGTCGTCTGCCAAGGCGAAAGGCAAACAACGAGCTACTTCACAGGAACCGCAAGACGACTGGTCGTGGCTCGTCCCTCGTGAAGAGGATCTTTCTGATGGATTCAGAGACAAGGTCGACCTTCAACTAATCAAGGAGGTCATGTCATCCGAACCTCAACCCGGGACCGAGTTCCAGGGACCCTTGGATCAGAAAATAGGGGAACTTGAATTTAAAGTGGACAAGCTTTCCTCGTACGTCAACCTGGCGGTACAAGCGGCTGACGTGGCTGAAGCGGAACTTGATTATCGCTTCTCTCTTCTCTCGCTCGCGCTATCAGCGCGATCGCATTCCCTTCCACCACCCTCGAGTTCATCACCTACATTCGCTTCGTACCTGCTACGTACACAACGAGGACTCAGCCATCCGCCTGGAGAAAGTCCGAGGGACATTCTTCGTGCCCTGTCACGCATAGACAAGGAACGGCCCCCAGGGAAGATTGGGGACGCTGCTCGAAAGGCAGTAAGAGAGGTGCAGCGCGTGCAGGTGGTAGGGTCCGGTGGTGCTGGGGAACGGCGAATAACAGAACTGGCACCAGGTGTTGGGGCAACACCACGCAAAGTACCTGGGACGCCACGGCGAAGAGATCGATGAAGCCATCTCTCGTGATTTCTCTCTTTCACTGTGACCAGGTACCACTGCCTCGACTCTGGCAGTTTTCTGATGTGCTGCAGCCACGATGTATTTCTGACGACACTTGTCCATCGACCTATCTTATTCATTTTATTTCTGTTGCTTTGTCTCGAATCGCAATGCTATGGATGTTGTGCTTGGTGGGCTTAGGACACTGTAATCTGCCGCAGTCGTGACTAGCAAAGAAGTTAGAGTCCGAATCACGATGTTAAGCTGTTAAGTTAACGGACATCATCTGCCCAGGGACCTTTGATCAAGGCTGTACGCCACATCTACTACGCCCGAGTGCAGTACTTCCTTCGTACCACATTGAATTGAGGGTGGCGTTTAATCATAGATCCGAGTCACTGGCACGGAGTCCAACACGGACTTCCGTCAGTCACAGGGTCTGTCAATTTCAATTCCCAGAGTTAGACATCCATGGGGATGGTAACACCAAAACAATGATACAGACATGATTGAGGTTTCGAGCTCGTGCCTGCTGCGTCCCTGTTGCTCATCCTTACCATTGTGAAGCACAGTCATGATGAGTACAATGAGTCACCAGCGTGTCAGCAGCCAGTGGCAGTCGATGTACCACCACAATGGCATGATGGTGCTGAAGAGTCACCACGCTGATGCCTGAACGTATCTCTCTCAAAGTCCGTTTTCCTAATTGCGACAGCTACATGCATCCTCCAAGCGGCCATAGTACTAGTACAACGTGATACAGTAGTATCGGCAAGATATCAGCGAATCTGGACAGACAACTAGGATAGGAGCATCATCCGACCTGCCTGTCGAATTCTTCCCTAGCATTCTCCAATGCTTCCATCTTGGCTTTCTCGCACGCTTCCTTCCAGTGCGTCGTTGACCTCCAGCCTTTCCAAGCGGTTTTCTCCGACATGTCCCACCACGCCGTGTCGTATGGATGTCCTTGCGCACCGGCGTACCCCCAGGGTTTGGCCGTGAAAGGTTGCACGTAGGGATTCAACACGACTTTCAGCGGTGGGTGAACGGGTCCCGTGAAATGGATGATCGCCGGATCTTGCATCTCTGCCAAGCAAAGCCTCTCTCTATCCACAGAACTACATTCCGCGTACGTCCCGAGTCCTTGGGCGTTCCACCCGAGGGGCAACGCGACCCAGTCGGTCCTAAAGTGCACGTTGAGCACATCTTGCTCACGGAATTTGGAATCCGCCATCCCGCGACAGCGTGCTTCGAGCCCTGGGAGCGTCGAGCGAGTTTTGGCGAGATCGATGAGGAGCACACCAGCGTTAAAGTATTCTCCCCGTGGGACGCCCGAGTGTCCCAACGGGCATCCTACGTCGGGTGCGGCGGCGAGCGGGCGACCACAGAGGTCGGTGTTCCACAGCTCTCTCAAGTCCTTGCGCACCAAAACATCTGCATCTAGATAAAGGACGCGCTGGACGGGCAAGCATTTCATCATATCAACCTTGGCCCAGACGGGACCCATGCTCGAGGTCAAGGAGTTTGGAGGTAACGCTATAAAGAGAATTGTAATGTTCGACCGCGCAGGCAGGGATGCTTTGATCTTGCTCTTGTCTTTAACGAGGAGACCGCAGTCGACAATGTAGAACGTAACGCGGCCCTGGACGTGCTCCACGACGCTGCGGAGAGTCACCGCCGCTGCCATGGCATACGCAGAGTCGACGGTGAGCGCAATGTTGATTCCGTATTCAAAAGCGTCATATAACTGTCCATCACCGTCTGGTGCAAGAAGAAAACCGATGCGCATGGGAATCTTTTTCTGGATTATCATCTGGTACTGTTCGGGGTTTGTCGACAGGCACTCGTACTCTCCTGTATGGACGGCAAGAAAGGCATCAATGCCGCGGCGTGGGTGGTGTGGGCTGTCAAGAGGCTGTTCAGGCCAGTTGTAATCGTCGAAGATGAAGATGCAGCCAGGGCGCGCGAGCCGCCACGCCAACTCTGCATCAAGGAGCGTATCGTCTGAGCGATGAGACCCGTCGATATAAATCCAGTCAAACCCAGCCTCGTGTTCCTTGTTTACTTCCTCCTGCAACAAGGTGCACAAGGCTGGGATACTGAATTGGGGGAGCACGCGTGCAGGACGACCCGTGACCGCAAGATTGTGGGTGAGTTTGCGATACCGCTCTCGTCCCTCCTCTGTCCCCATGAGGTCAAAGTGGTCGATACAGACGATTTCCCCGCTTGTAGCGCAGAGGGTGGTCAGGAGGAATACTGCCGAGCGGCCCTCCCAGGACCCGATTTCGAGCACACGAGGCGCCTTGGAAAGGACGAGATGAAAAAGATTCTGCCAGGCAGGCGCGTTGAACGAAAACCAATCTTGAGTCGGGGTAAATTCATAGAGGTCGGTGGTCGCATTTGCATCCAGAAGTTTCATCTTTGCTGTATATATGATCATTATAACGGCCACTAAGTGTGGTGAATATAGCGAGACCTACCTGGATATGAAGAGGTATGAGGTGGGGTGTTGAGTGGAACGATGCAAAACAGGTCTCTGTATATGTGAGATACTCGAGCGGCTCAGCGTTGCCCCCGAAAGGCAGGGACGATCATGCATCCTACCTTTTGGGCTTAAGGTGCGTATCCCCGTAATCTGCGGGCGAGACTCTGAACCATTTCTAGGTGATCGTCCGGCGCATTTCGAGACGAAGACGACCCGTCCAGACTAAGAGACCAGACCAGGTACCTCTTCATGGGCGTTGATCCCCGTCTCCTTCTATCGTAACACTGCATAGTACTGACGAAAGTAGACAGATCATGGGCCCGAGAACAAGTCAAAAGCACGCATCTCTGGCCCCCCACCTTCCTTTCAGTGCAGTTCTTGCTCGCTATTGTGAGGACCGTTCTGAACCCGTCTGTTTTCTTGCGACGAACTGACATGTCTCTTTCAGACATCAGACAATTAGATAGCATTCGACGTAAGTCATTCCATGTTCTCAAGGTTCTTGAAATATATTTACCATGTCAGAACCATCAGGCGAATGACCGAGGCAGAAATTCCTCCGAACCCTGTCCTTCCCGCCATTGACCCTCGTCGCAAGTTCTTGGTAACGGGAGGGAATGGATTCATCGTACGTCGGGACACTACCCAGCAAAGGCATTGAAAACTAAAACTTCCTTCGAGGGGTCGCACGTTGCCAAAGCGCTCTTCAAACGAGTTGCCTTTGTCCGCGTGGTAGACATCGTCCCGTCCTCCGCGTTCGAGGAACCCATCTGTGACGACATGCTCATCGGAGACCTCTGCGATGAACATTTTTGTGACCGCGCTGTCAAAGGCGTCGACACCGTCCTCCACTTTGCTGCGACCATGGGAGGTATGGGGACCATCCACCAGGGCAACGACCTTACCATATACCAAATCAACTCGCGCATCACGTCCAACATCTTGACTGCCTCCATCCGCGCCAAAGTGCGTGTCTTCTTCTACGCCTCTTCGGCCTGTGTCTACCCGGCACACAAGCAAGGGAATCTCAACGTAGATGTGTCGCTCAAGGAAGAAGACGTCTGGGGAGGAGGGACCCCCGAACCACAAGGCCACTACGGTCTCGAAAAGCTCGTCTCCGAACTCCTGGTCCAACAAAGTGCGTATAAGATCGACGTCCAAATCGCGCGTTTCCACAATGTCTTTGGTCCCCGCGGCGCCTGGAACGACGGGCGTGAGAAAGCTCCTGCAGCGCTGTTGCGGAAAGCACTGGCGATCCGATTGGCGGGAAGAGGCGCGAATAAATTCGAGATCTGGGGCGACGGCAGACAGCGGCGCAGTTTCCTCTTTATTAGCGACTGTGTGGACGCCATTTTAGCACTCCTGGGGTCAGGCTACAATAAACCTGTCAACATAGGATCCGAGCGCGCCGTCACGATCAGTGACCTCGCGGATATAGCGGTAAGGTCTGCAGGGCTACAACCAGGGGAAGTCGTGATTCGATTTGATAATGCTGCGAAAACGGTCGGGGTTCGCGCAAGGAACTCCAACAATCGCCTCGCAGAGAAAGTCCTCTCTGGCTGGTCCCCCAAAGTATCCCTCGAAGAAGGAATGGCGCAGACAGGCAAGTGGATCAGGGGAGAGATAGAGAAGGCCGTGGATGGAAGGGATCAGGAAGAACGTGTTTCGACGCTGCAGATGATGCGCCGCAGTAAAATCGTCGACCTAGCAGACAAGGACATCAAGGTCGCCATTCTCCTCCCCATCACTTCCCGCGGCTCGAACCCTCCCAGCGAATGCCTATCTCTTCTCAAGACCTTTGCTGAATCGCTCGCTCGCACCACCTGGCGAGATACCCTTCAACTGGGCGGCCAACGGTTCGTGCTCAAAGTCTACCTTGCAATCGACCATGACGACCACTTCCTGTTGCAATGCGACGATAAGACTAACCGGAACGTCGCTGAAGCTGTCCTGGCATCGCAAAATATCTGCGATGTGGGAATCCAAATCTGCAATCACCCACCAGGACATGTTTGCGCCATCTGGCGACAAATCGCCAAGAAAGCTTGGGAGGATAGGTGCGACTACTTTGTCCTCATGGGAGACGATGTTGTTCTCCAGGATGAAGGTTGGATTAGGGATGCCCACGCAGAGTTTGCTCAGATAGCAGATCGCGCCGGCGCGGTCCACGGATTTGGATGTGTTGCGTTCACGGATACGAGTTTCCCTGGCATGCCGACCTTCCCCATCGTCCACCGCACTCATCTGGATGTCTTCGGCGGGGACGTCATTCCCGAAAACTTCATCAACCAAGATGGCGACCCGTTTCTGTTCCAGCTCTACCGTCGTTGGGACTGCTCTAGGATGTTCTCCGCGAGAATCTCGAACGCAATCGGGGGCAGCCGTCCGGCACGATACCGTCAACAACATGCCAAAGGGTGGACGTTTGGGCCCTTGGACAAAGCAACAGCTACCACTGACGAGTGGCGGCTGAGGCATTGTCCAGCAGTCTCACGTAAGCTCACACTCGACGTAGTGGTACCCAGCTTCCGGGTCCAACTCCAGTTTTTGGAACCTATACTGAATCTGAAACCATCCCCTACGTGCACCACGATGTTCATCATCATCATCGACGATCCAAGCTCGCCTGCTCGCGTCGAGCTCGAGACGAAGTTTGCTTCGCGACCGGATGTTCGCATTCGCACGAATGACGAGAACCTTGGTGCGTCGGCTTCACGTAATCGTGGCATGAAGGAATCTGCCGCAGAATGGATCGTCTTCTTGGACGACGACGTCACCCCGCGACCAGACCTCCTCGTCGAGGCTGAGAAAGTCATCCGTGCAAACCCGAACGCAGTCGGCTTCACCGGAAATGCACAGTTTCCTCCTGCCGAGTCGGTCTTTACAACCGCCGCACATTTAGCAGGTGTCACATACTTCTGGGACATCGCCATGAAGATGCCTACCGAGACCGATATGCCATGGGGAGTCACAGCGAACCTCATCGCGCGTCGCAACGACGACGGCGTGGAGTTTAATTTGCAGTTCCCTAGGACGGGAGGGGGAGAGGATATCGACTTTTGTCGACGAAAGAGAGATTTGTGGCTTCCTGTGACGGGGCACGGATTTCATGCCGCTCCAGATGTTGTGGTTACCCATCCCTGGTGGAACGACGGCAAGCGGTCGTACCACCGCTTTTTCATGTGGTCGAAAGGCGACGGGGGTCTCGTCAGATTGTATCCTGATCTGACCTACATCGACCAGGCACCAAATAGCGGCGAACTGTTGTTGATCAGTTGCGTCCTGGTATGTGTTGGGGTTCCGTTTCTCCTCCTTACAGGCAATGCGTTTTTGCCGATTCTTGCGCTGCATCTCGCGGCCACGACCATTGTGGGTAACATCGTTCACGATATGTATCGCCATCTCTGGCGGGACGTTCACCGGGCTGCCGCGATCAATTCGACGCTCGCCGGTCCCAAGTGGGTCGTGGCCACCATGGAAAGCGCACTGATTAGAATGGCCACAGAGTGGGGGCGCGTAGTTGGTATTCTGGGACGGGGGGAGATAAGATGCCTAGGACATAGATTTGACTGGTTCACGAACAGAGCGGGCGATGGACCTCGAAATGAGGAGCGAATGAATTCAGTGCAGAGGGCTGCGGTCATCGTCGTCTTGCTGGCAGTGTCGATTCATGCTTTCCATCAGTAGCTTTTTCCGTGTGCGATTCAGGTGACCTATGTCACTAACTCTGTGTACAATTGCTTGTATTGGAATTGAATATTGAACTTGGAGCGTTGCAACCGCCATCGAGGACGATACTCTGGAGTAACGAGTTGGAAGCGTTCAACAGTTTCACGTGACTCGGACTAGTGTCTGCGTGACGAGCATCCTTTAAGCTCATTTCATTCCTCCTCCCTAATTTGATCCCAAGGGCTTGCATTGCCAAAAGCTCTTTAAAAATCTGATGTTTTGTGCCCGCCACGTATTTCGGTGCTTCAAATGGTTGGAACGCGCAGGGGACCGGATCACTGGCGCAGCAGGACCCTACTTCGTGGGGCTTGCCGTCATTCTCATATCACTAGGAACTCTTAGTTTTTGTGAGTAGTCTCTCTCTTGGTACGTTCGTATGCTTAGTCTTTTTCATTCAGTCACCGTCGTGCAACCCAGCTTGGCGCTTCCTTGGTTGTCGACACCGCTTTGCTTGCTTATTGCGGTCAACCTGTTCACGCATTATTACCATGTCTGTACGATTCCTCCTGGGTTTATCGATGAGCCTCCACGGTATCCTGGGACCGGCTTTCTCTGGGCTTCTCCGTCCACCCCAAAGCGACCGTCGATGCCTGGTGTGCGTTGGACATCTCCAGGGCTAGAAATCGT
The DNA here is from genome assembly GCA_038092775.1 of Boletus rubescentipes. Lineage (NCBI taxonomy): Eukaryota > Fungi > Basidiomycota > Agaricomycetes > Boletales > Boletaceae > Boletus > Boletus rubescentipes. Next base: position 11,518 of record JBBPRA010000316.1, on the reverse strand, counting down.
CAACGCGAATGTTTCTCGATGCAGACGATGTGGGGTTATGCGACCCGAGGTGAGCTACGTTGTCTTTATATGCATATAGGATGCTCATGTATGTTGTACTGAGAGGGCACATCATTGCAGTATATGCAACAAATGCGTCTTAAAATATGACCACCACTGTCCCGTCGGTATCTGATATCTTTCTCGCTGTATTGCCATGATGACCTTTTCTGGTACAGTGTGAGTATCTTCGTTGCACGGTCGACTATCCAGCATTGAGTACGAGTAGGGGTAAACCAATGCGTGGGTCTGCACAATGAACGACATTTCATTCTTTTCATGTACGTCCTCGCTCGATCGTTGATGTGACTATGTGTCGAACGTGTTTTGTAGGGCATACCTTGTCATTGGAAGTTCCTTCTTCAGTTTCCTTGGATACCCTCACGCCATTGATGCTCTTGGACTGAGGTTTGTGGTGCGTTCCTCTCGTCTTGGTTTTTCCTGTTGTCGCTGATGCGCGCCGATGTCTAGCCATGGGTTCATACCATGCCCCAGATTTGTTTCATAATTTCCTACATGCTCTCTGTCGTAATGTGTCTCGCGGTCCTGATCATGCTGCTTTGGCACCTATGGGGAATCGCTCGTGGCGAAACTTCGGTCGAGGCGCAAGACCACTCCATATATCGCAAGGTTGCAAAGGACAGGGGAGAGGTACGCACCCTTGCTCCACTGCTGTATATGTGCTTCATCGGGATTAATGGTACTCGAGACGTTCATTAATTCTTACGACTTGGGGTACGTAAATCGCTCAAGATCAGATTTCGTGCCCACGACTAAAGATCCAACAGAGTACGCAAGAATCTCGCCCTTTTCTTCAATATAGGGTCGAATGGATAGTACGTCGCGTCTTGCTTGAGCGATGTTCGTTCGATGGCCTGAATCGCGACTTTGAAGCCCGTTATATACGCTTTTCCTTCCGTTTAGAATTATGCCCTACACGGATGGACACTCATGGGCAAGACGCCAAGGTCTTGAGCGACACCTCGGTCTGCGGGACGGGGAGGAACTGACAGATGACGAGGATGAGGAGACATAGTACAATACCAGGTGAGTAGATTTCCTTCGCCAAGATACCTCTAGGATGAGGAATGCCGGGGCCATATGACTCTTTGGGAATACCCCATCAGAGGGGATTTTGGAAAGTAGATTGAGTAAAACGTCCGGTTTTGTTGACGCGTTTATCGAACGCGTATTTGTTCTCTGATTTATGTGTTTGGGATGATTTCTGATGGCATATTTCTGACCTGCACTCTTACTAGAAATTTAATAATTCCTTGGCGATGTGTATGGGCTCGACAGGACATGTTGGATCATCGCAACTCCTCTTCACTGCACGTTTCCAGCTTGGTAAGGTGAAACGCGCACAACCATGAAACGACCCACAGGAGATGGGAAAACCCTACCTGTGCAAGCAGTCTAATTCTGGGAACGTCGCTATGCACGTAACTGAGTGTGAAGCGCGCCGCGCGGTGTCCGATGAGAAAAAGAAGGGGCTGGCTTCTATTTGAGCAGCGAAAGAAGCGACGGAGCGGACTCGAGTGACGTCAGGACCCAGACTCGTCCGACATTTGAGTACACATCGATCCATGTGTATGCCAGCTTCCTGTGTGCCCCCCGCACTGACGCCAAGGAACGGGCAGTGTGGGTATTATTATTGTTGTCGGAACGGATCTTGTGTTGCAAGAAACATGGGAACGGCATGAGCGCTCGATGCAGGGGCGCTTTCGACTGACGGGGGACTTTGCGAGAAGAGAGACGAATACGGAAGCGGTGGGGTTCAGACGTTGACAGAATGAAGGTGGGAAGGAATCGAAATGAGTGGGGATATAAAGAAGCGATTATCGTGCAGTGTCAACATTTCTTGAGCTTGATCTACCAACACATCTAGTCAACGCCGCCCGTCGTGCTCGTCGTCGTGAGCCGTCTTCCCGTCTTATTTTCCACGATCATTGTTGACAACGTGTAATTCGGTCGGAAATAAAAGCCAAACATAAACCCCGTGCTACCCCTTGGTCCTGTTCCATTTCATTGCCTTCTGTCACAACATTAGTTCCCGCTCTATTACAACGCTCGCTTCCGTCGCTCTCCACCATGGCTCCAATTCTCAACCACCCGCCCGGCCTCAACTTCATCGAGGACATCGAACATCGTCCCGTCCATGCTGATCCTGCCACGTATTATGGTGGCACAGAGTCTTTCTCCCGCTCACGAACCTACAGCCATGTACGCCTTTGTTTGACCTCCCTCTCCTCGTCTGACGTCTTCTGCAGTCCCAGGTCCATGGTTACAACCCAAAGCGGGCACCCACCTTTGAGGAGGACACCCACACGCGTGCCCGCAGAATGTCGCATGACGAGAAGAGCGTCACCGGCCCTCGCCGTTTCCTCATCGACGTTGAGGAGACCATTCGGGTCGTCCTCGAACAGGAAGACACCGACGGTGATTTCCAGATCAGCGTCACAGATGCCGGCCCCAAGATGATGGCGCTCGGTACTGCCACCAGCAACGGTTTCAAGACATTCGACATCCGTGTATGACTTTCTGTTGTAATCACAACGTGTTTGATGTGTTGATGTGTACGTTTCAGGGAACCTACATGTTGTCGAACCTACTTCAAGAACTTGCGCTAGCACGGGACCATAATCGAAAGCGCATCGTCCTGGACGAAGCGCGTTTGACCGAGAACCCAGTTGATCGTCTCTCGCGTATGATCAAGAACTCGTTCTGGCATTCGCTCACTCGTCGCATTGATGGTGAGGGCCTGGAGATCATCACTGCGGACCCGAAGAACCGTACTGGTCGCGTACAACCACGGATCTACGTCCCTCACGGCGAACCAGCCATGGCAGAGTATTACCGAAAGGTGGCACGCGAGAAGCCGCACATGAACCTCGACGTCGTGGTTCTTCCACCAAAGCCTGACGATCCCCATTTTGTAAAGAGTCTCAACTCCAAGCCCGGCCTTCTCGCTTTAGCTATGAATGAAGTCGATGACGGCAAAGGTGGCCGTACCTTGAAAGGTATCCCGTTCATTGTGCCCGGCGCTCGCTTCAACGAGGTTTGTCTTTGTCTTGTCGGGTCGTGATTTCTTTATCTTTTTCTGACTTCCTTTGATATCTTAGCTCTACAATTGGGATTCCTACTTCATTACCCTCGGACTCCTTGTTGATGGGCAGGTCACAATGGCAAAGGGCATGGTAGACCACTTCATTTTTGAGATCAAGCATTACGGCAAGATTTTGAACGGATCTCGGAGCTACTACTTGTGCCGGACACAGCCTCCTTTCCTAACCGATATGGCCTTGCAAATCTATAACCAGTTAGACCGTTCTGATATGAAGGCCAATCGTCAGTGGCTCAAACGTGCCATACAGGCAGCGATCAAGGAGTATCACACTATCTGGGTTGCTGAACCGCGGATGGATCCCAAGACAGGTCTCTCCCGTTATCGCCCCGACGGTCTTGGAATTCCCCCTGAAACCGAAGCTACCCACTTTACCCACATCCTCGAGCCGTACGCTGCCAAGCACGGCATTTCGGTCTTGGAGTTCAGTGAAAAGTACAATGACGGTGTCCTCAAGGAACCTGCGCTCGACGAGTACTTCCTGCATGACCGCTCGGTTCGGGAGTCCGGACATGATACAACCTACCGGTTCGAGAAACGCTGCGCCAACCTTGGTACTATCGATCTTCAAGCCCTCCTGTACAAGTACGAAGTCGACATTGGGACTGCGATTCGGGAGGTGTTCGATGATGAGTTGGAACTCGAGGAGGATTTCCCTCTGGCGCCGTTCCCACCATCGGTTGAGACGTACGCCAACCCTTATCGCGAACGCTCGATATCGAGACCTCAAACTAGCGAGGAGTGGTTCGAGAGAGCTGACTTTAGGAGAGATATGATTGACAAATATCTTTGGAACGACAGAAAGAACCTCTACTTTGACTATGATACTGTTCAGGAGAAACAAAGCCTGTACGAAAGTGTCACGAGCTTTTGGGCGCTTTGGGCAGGTTGCGCAGGCGAAGAACAGTGCTGGCAGCTGGTGTACGTTTTCATCACCACGCCATGTTTTTTTCATGCTGAGCTCGACTTAGTTCACAATCGCTGAAGAAGTTTGAAGTTCTTGGTGGGCTCGTGTCTGGTACGGAGGAGTCTCGTGGACAGATTTCCCTGGACAGACCAAATCGGCAGTGGGATTATCCGTACGTAGATGATTTATCTTGCACTACACCATGCTGACTATCGGTTTCGTAGATATGCTTGGTTGGTCATCCTGAGTAGATGTGCCTGTCGCTGAGTACTAACCTTTGACTCTAGGCCACCTCATCAAATCATGACATGGGTTGGTCTCGAGCGTTATGGTTATCTAGAGGAAGCGCAGCGTCTGGCGTACCGATTCCTCTACATGTACGTCCCCCTATACCCATTTCGACAGATGAACTGACTTGTTCACGATCAGGATGACCACGGCTTTCGTCGACTTTAACGGCGTCGTGCCGGAGAAGGTGGAGTGCCTTCACTTCAGCACTATGGCGAGAATCTAATGTCTGCTTTGTGCGCAGTTTGACGCAGTCAAGTTGTCCCATCTGGTGGATGCCGAGTATGGGAATCAGGGAATAGACTTTAAGCTGGTCCCCCGCGAAGGCTTTGGGTGGATGAACTGTGAGTGAAACGATTATCATCTTGACACGCTAATAACACGTGTATAGCCGCCTACCAAGTTGGGTTGTCCTTCCTGACGACACACATGAGGCGGGCCGTTGCGGCCTGCACAAGCCCCGAGGTATTCTTTGGCAGAGCCGCGAATGCCGACGTTGCGGCTGTCCAGGCCACTGCTGCTGTCGCTGACCCTCTCGACCTTGCCATGGAGAGCCTCAACCTCGCCGCATAGACATCGAGTGCGCATACGTGCACCCGGTACGCATAGAATACCTTAATACCTGATTACGATAGTGACAGCACTTGGTGTTGAGCTGCTAATCCCGGTTGTCCATGTGGATTGGATCTTTCTCTTTTTATATTCCCATTTGACTTGCATCCATCTTGCTTGTGTACCGCATGTCCATGTCGATGGTTCCCATTGGATAATATACACTCGGTTCGATGACTCATCCTGCCCATTTTGCCCGTGTCATCGTCGATGTTCCGGACGACGCTGACGGCTCTCTTCCCTCTTTTTGGATTCCTCACCAGACTATACCCACAAGAACAACCACACTCTTTCAAGTGTGAACCCACCCGCCTGCAATTCGAGCTGAGACACCACCATGCCGTGTCGCACGACGGCCACATCCTCTTCGCCGATGTTCCGACGAGTGCGCTCACACAAGGACACGAAACGCATACAATAAGGACGAGACGTCTCTCCGCCTTTCGTCCGCCTTCTTTTGGCGCGCACGAGGCCGCCCGCATACGTTCGATGCGACACGCCCAGAGCACGGATCTCCCCTGGTACGAAGACGAGATCATCGGACCCGACGTCGAGCACCGTGAATCGCTCCTCGAGCTCGCCAAGATGACCAACAATGCCTACGTCACGCCAGATGACAAGGCGTGGTACGAATTGAGCGAGGACTGGAACAACGTGCGTCCTTGTGTGTCTGTGTGGGACGGACGGGCTGACGTGTCATATGGGGGCGCGGGTGGGTGGGTGTAGCGCTATCCGTTTGGTTGGGAACCCGACGCAGATGGGATTCGTGGCTACGTCTTTGCGACGCCCGATAATGCGACCGTCATACTCTCCATCAAGGGGACCTCGACGGCGATATGGGGCAGCGGGGGACCGACGGGCAAAAAAGACAGGCTGAACGACAACCTGCTGTTTAGCTGTTGTTGCGCCAGGATCGACTGGACGTGGACGACGGTGTGCGGGTGTTATCGGGGAGGATGGCAGTGTGATCAGACTTGTCTGGGGCACGCGTTGGTGGAGGAGAGCTTGTTTTATCCTATTGGTACAGTGAGTGTCTGGTTGGCCCCGCTCTTGCACGACGATTTAGCAATGTTTCTGGCACAGAATTTATACAATAATTTAACGTATATGTATCCTACGGCCAACATATGGATCACTGGACATTCGCTAGGTTGGTGAAGTGCGTGGATGGAGAAGCCGATGGCTGACGTGGACGTGTAGGTGGTGCCCTCGCGTCGTTGCTGGGTATAACGTTTGGAGTTCCAGCGGTGGCGTTTGAATCGCCGGGCGAGAGGCTTGCAGCTTCGAGGTTACATTTGCCCTCGCCGGTAAGGGACCCGTTTGGTTGACGTGCAATGGTGCTTCTAACCAACGTGTTTCTTCCAGCCTTCGACGCATCATGTCACGCATGTGTATCATACGGCGGACCCCATTGCGATGGGGACGTGCAATGGCATACTTTCCTCGTGTGCACTGGGAGGGTATGCTATGGAGACCAAGTAGGTTCTTCTCCGTCTCGTCGTCGGCGTCACATGACCGAGTCCTGGATTGTATAGGTGTCACCTCGGGACGTCGATCGTGTACGACACGGTGTCTAATCTCTCTTGGGCGGTCGACATTCGTACACACGGCATCGTGAAGGTGATTGACGATATCTTGAGTAAACCGTGGCAAGCGAGTTCAGAAACTGGACGAGAGGTGCCGGTGGGGAAGATGGACGTGGATTGTGTAGTGCGTTTTCCACTTCCATTTTTTGGGACATTGCTGATCTGACGTGTTGTAGGAGTGCTTTAGTTGGGAGTTTGGCGACTTTCCGCCGCCGGGTTGATAGAGGGTTGACGTGTGTAGCGTAGAGATGTTCAACTCTTTTGAGAAGCCACGATGATCGTGCCTATCAGTGTCACACCACCAAACGCGTTTTCACCAAAGCTTCCCCCTTCCATTGCAACACTGGGACACGACGAGCTCTTCTTGATCGAATTACAAGGCACGCTCGATGTCCAGGGATGCGAATCAACAGGCAAGGACGGACAGCTGATCGGGACTTTGAACACAGCCGACATGGTCCGTCGAGGTGCTCTCATGTCACGTCCCCCCACTGATGGGTTCCCTTTACAAGAATAAGCCTACACTCACGATCGGACATCATTTACTCGAAGGCAATGTGGTCACTCTTCCAAAGCCACTCGGGGTGCTGCACAAGCACGTTCGGAACACCACTTCGGAAGATCAGCAGAAGGAGGCCTGGTGGGACGTGACGGCAGTAGTAAAGAAAAAGATTGTGTTCTCGAAGCGACCCATGCCTATCGCCAAACCGGCCAGCACGGCTTCCCGTAGGTGATGTAGGTGACAGCGTTGGAAACACGCTGCAGGCTGTGACTGCCCTTGACCCATTGCTGACACGCGGCATGTAATCTTCCTCTACAATACTTGCTGTCAGAGTCGCAGACATGGGAGGATCATGACTTGGAAGGGACTCTAGTCGTAGAGAATCTGTGGTTGGCAGTGCTAGTAGTAAATTAGAGGTCCGCGCGTTTGCAAGTCGAGGACGGCTCATGTCAAGCGCAACGTTTTCTCAACGTTGCACTGCCGGCGTGATCCTTTTACAACTTGCCATGCCGTAGGGCACCCACAGAACTGGTTAAAACCCGCATTCGATAGAGCCCAAGTGCTCCCCCCCAACACCCCCAAGTCCCCTTGCTGTGCCCATCATGTTTAAAGAGACCAGCGTACCGCTCTACGCAACCAAGCTGGAACAGTATGGCGACGTCAAGGACATTCCTCCAGTAAGCGATACAGCCAGATCACCTCCCTCGTCGACTCATCTGGCCCTAGTCATCGATCATTCGTCTCTTGGGTACCAACAGTGCCCCTCCAGATGACCAACGGGACCATGTCCGCAGTCTCCTCACAGAGCCAAAGGCAGAGCTAGAGGCAGTCGAGGAGGACATCACCCGTCTACAGGCCCGTCTCGCCGACATCCAGCGTCGCAAGCGCGAACTGACCTTGTACGTCGAGGACCTCGGTGCGCTCCTTTCCCCGATCAAACGGATGCCCCCAGAGATCATGGCACGCGTATTTGACTTTTGTGGCGACATCCACGCTCGCGGCCCTCACTGCGAGCCCAGTCGCCGCGCACCCCTCCTCCTGGGCAGCGTCTGTCGTAGCTGGCGGTCGCTCTCCCTCGCCTTGCCCAGGCTATGGACAGCGCTCTACCTTGACCTCCCCACCTCGGGTACGCTCGACAAACAGGAAGAGATCCTCCATGCTTGGATCCATCGCTCGCGCCCATTCCCCATCTCACTATGGCTATGGAACGACTTTCTGACAGACGACGTCCCCGTCCCATTTCTCCGCCCACTCAGCCGCATCATCGCAGACAATGCAGAGCGCTGGCGTGCCATATTTGTCCATTTCCCCGCAGCCACGCGAGACTGGGACTACTTCGACGCCCTTGTGCGCTGTCAGCTGCCAGCCCTCGAAGAGCTCGAGATCTCGCCTCAGTGTACTCCCTGGGCGCCGTTCCGCCCCGAGTTTATGCCCCGTCTGAAGGAGCTGCAGATACCCGCAGGGGCGATGCCGGATAGCCACAGGACGTTGCCGTGGACCCAGCTCACGCAGCTGACCCTCCGCGGCGGATACCGACCCGCCGACATCGAAGAACTCCTTGGTATCCTCACCTACGCCCCGCACCTCTCTCACCTCCATGTCGAAATCACACAATACAAGTGTGAAACCAAGTGGGACGGCACGCGCGACCGCATCTCGATGCCCTGCCTCTCCACCCTCGTCCTCGTCACCATCAACAACCACGACGAATGCATCACCCATTTCATGGACGCCCTCACCACCCCCTGTCTGCGCGACTTTCAGCTGCTCACGCGCGTCTGGGACACGAGCAACATGACCACGAGTTGGTGCCACGACAGCTTTTTGGCGCTCCTTGCCCGCTCAAAGTGTTCCCTCAACCACTTTACGCTCACCGCCGTCGACATTACGAGCGCGGAGCTGCGTCAGGTCATGGAGCGCTGTCCGTCGTTGGTCTTGTTGAAGCTCAATGGGGTGGACGTGCCATCCCTGATCGCGCCGTTGCTCAAGGACATGATCAATGCCTCGGATCACGATCGGAATTTACCCCTTGCACCTTGGCTGAAAGCCATCTCGCTTAGCTGCGAGTCGATGGACGCCCTGGATTACCAGATGGATGATACTGGGCTCAAGTTTGAGCAAGCATTTGCACAGCTCGTTTCGTCTCGAACGTCGGGACGGGAAGCAAACAGCAGGGTTCTCAAACTGAAATGGATTCACTGGACGATTTGGTGGGATTGGTGTAGATACCAGCCTGCAGTTCAGGCACACCCTCATCCCGAGTTGGAGAGACGGCTCCTAAAACTGTGCGCGGAAGAGGTGGACGTGGGGGTGTCTTCCGCTACGTACAACAAGTACAAGCGCGTATCCTAGCCTTGTAAAGGAATTACTGGCTGGTCCAGCGAGCTACCGATCTTGACCAAAAATATTTTTTTGGGAATGTAGTGATACATATCCTTACAAGTGGAACTAATGCATATAGTAGTACAATCATAACATACGGGCGAGCGCGTATTCAATCGCGAACACAATGCAAAAAAAAATGGAACAGGCAATGCGAAACACGAGACAGACTCGTTGATAGGTAAAATGATCAAGTTGCGCACTGGATATCTCGGCAGGGGGATCAAGATGTGTGTGCCAATATGGTTACTCTGCGACATGCAGGTGATATCGACGCCACTGCACGTGTCATCGTGTCTGATGCAGAGCAGGACGAACAGCGGGTGGAAAGCCTTGTTCAAAGATTCAAGATGCAACAAGTCCAGAACCATGTGATGTGGGTGCTTCAAACGGACGATGCGAAACTGAAATAGGGACATGAAATAAGTTAGTTAAACCCGTCAAAGTGTCCCTTGAGAATCCTCTCTCCCATAGGAGAAGGGGCACGGCGGGGACGCTCAGTGACGGTTGCTGAACGTCTGACTTTGCGGTTGGGTTGCGCATTCGTGATGGGTGCAGATTTGGGAGGGGAGCGAGGGTTCCCGGGCTCTGCTGCAGCAGACTAGAAAACATCAGACGAGTGTTGAAAAGCTGCATGCGATGAACAAACACACCTTGTTCATGTGACCAAGGGAGAGGCGTCTGAGGACATTGACACCTCTTTCGTGATGGGGCTCCAGCACCGGGGATTGGAATCGACCGGTGGTGCCAGCACGAGGAATGGGGGAGAATTGGTCGTGTTCTTCACATGGTTCGTCTGTTGCAGTGTCAGATATGAAAGGGCGACACGCCGCTACCCACCTTCGACAACGGGGGGAGGGACGAACCCGCGGAAGGGAAAGGTCGCGGGCGGTTTTGTGGGGGAAGATTGGGACAAGAAGTAGAGGATGGGGGAGGTGGACGATGGGGGAAAGCGTGTGTTGGGTAAATTTGGGGTGACGAGGGGAGGGGAGGAGGTGGGGGAGTTTGTAGAGTCGGAAGAGAATGACATGGAACGATGGCGGAGATGTTGAGTAGAGATTGGGATTGGCTTTGAGTGCTGGACGCCGTCGTGGACGGTCTGAGTGGTGGTCGAGTCGCGGTTCATTGCGGGGCGTGTTCAGGGGGAAAGAGAGAGAAGGAGAGTATGCATTCTTCTATCAGTTCGTAATCTTTTATAAAACCCCGACATGGCAATTCCCGGTTTGTCACTACGAGCACGTGTTCCAATCGAATTTCGTCATCCCCCGCGGCGCCGCTCAAAAACCTGCTACGCGCCAGTCCCCGGATTGTCGTCGTCATTTTAACCCCAGTGGCTGTGAGACATGGCCCGCGCACCTCCATTCCGTGCCATTCTGTAGCTGAACAAGGAGTCAGAAATGCAGCCAGCTGCGGATCTTATCTTGGAGAGATTCCCATCACGGGCGCAAAGACATTGCCCATAATGGATTTTCCATCACGTTCCAGGAAGGTTATCTGGCTGTTCCTAGATCCGCGATGCACACTGTCATCACATGGAAACCCCGCGAGATATGTGGACAAGACAATTCGGTGGCTTTGCGACTTTCGTGCCACAATTCTTGCCACAAATTATGTACTGCCAAGGCACTACTCTGCTTCTGAGCTACATGGTAGATTTCTGGAGGCCGATCGGGACTAGTTCCTGTGTGGGGCGTCTCGCTCTGTAATAAGGTTTCCCTTATCGACGTCCGCCATCACCCCACCACGCTACGCTAGAACCGGTTTAAACTGGTGGCGTTATACTGAGTCAGACCGTCTTGTGACCCTGTGAGAGCAGGCGTAGACTGATTGCTATATGGGAACCTCCGCTCGCAACCGCACCGAAAATTCAAATTGCTCAACCGTGATCGTATGTTCTTATTAGGAGTTGTGAGTTATTGTCCCTGACAAATCCACCGACCTCGCAGTAGGCTGTTGTACACATTCGTTCAAGTGACGCCCCTCCGCTTCCGCTTTCTGAAACAAAAGAGACATTATTCTCTGATTATTCACTAGCAACGATATCCGAGGATCATGCTACCCAAGTGATGCATGATACC
>JBBPRA010000315.1:0-30218 GCA_038092775.1 Boletus rubescentipes | reverse complement strand
CGGAAATCGGAGGGGCGTGCACGACGTGCCCAAGGATGCGCTGGTTCTCTGTACTCCAGAACTTCGTGATCTTACTGTGAAACATGTTCAGGGCCCCTATCGACTTCTCCGTCTTCGCCAACTGGAATTTAACCGTCTCCCGCGCGCCAGTTATCACGGCATCCTCGCCCTCGACGGCTTCTCCCAAACTCTGAAGCTCGGTTTTGTAGTGGTCGACCATGAGGGCCTCGTGCCCGATCTTGCTCATGATGGACACGAGTATGTTCTGGTAGGCCTTGCTGCCAAAGAGAATGACCTCGCGACGAGGGGAGCTGTTAGTTTTGCGGACGTAGAGCTCGTTACGATATTCGCTCGGCGGGAGAACCATGTGGCGAGCAGTAAGGAGGAGGATCCGATTGCTTTCGCCGCCTTCACAGAAATAAAGTCCCTTCGCAGAAGTAGAGTCCACCAGTACCCTCGAAGTGAGGGTAGGCTTTGGGAGCAATTCGGAGACCAAGCGCGGGAGTGAATGGGCCGCGTACGTCCGCGGTTGGGTCAGCAAAGGGGGTGTAGTTGAGGAGCCGCGGACCGGTGGACCGGGTGAAGACCGACTCGCAGAACACGGTCTCGACGCCGGTGATCTGAGACTCTGCGAGAATCTGCTTGCAGCGCACGGCTGCGTCCTTGGCGTTCTTCCGGGAGAGAGTCCCCGGCATCACGCCCACCCAAAGGAAAAGGGGACCGGCTTCCTTCCCGACCTCGGCGAAGCGGACAGGGTCAATGCTCGTCCACTTGAGGCCAACGGGATCAAAGTACTCATAGACCCGTTGACCTAGTTTGCGCCACACGGGTGCAATCGGGTGGATGCAGACGGGTCTAGCCTCCTTCGGCACGCGCTGAGCCTCGGGGCCGGTAGGCCTCGGCCAAGCGTCCCCTGTGTGGTAGATGGAGACAGGGTTAGAGGGGAAGCCATAGTAGTCGGAGTAGGCGGAGTCGGAGCCCAGGGGCACATCAGGAAGAATAACGTCTACAGGGTTCCCCATAAGATCGAGGTTGGCAAGCGTGGTTGTGCTAGGAGGGAGAGGAAATCTGGCGCTCTCTCGTTCAGCGATGACAATGCACTCGCTGAGGAACTCTTTTTCGTCTTCGGGAGTCACTGGAACGAGAGAGAAAACGAAAAGGAGTGAGTACGAGGAGACAGCCAAAAGCTAAGGGGCTGACTTGTGAACCGTAATGATGACACCACAAGAATTCACCTTTGCTTGACAAGTTCAAGTCTGTCGCCCCCATAATTCGTGGGAACGCATCCGACAACTCCTTCCTGTTGTGGTGATAAGGGGCAGCTACTTTTTTGGCCCAGTCGCGGCTCGCTCGGGCCGTTATTTCCGCTACCGCTAGGTAGTGGGTATTTGCGATGTTATCCGGGTGTAGTTTTGGCAGAGAAAAAAATTGCTTGGACGATTAATGGTCTAGACCATTCGGCCCCTTTGCTTTGCTACCAGGCAAGCTCGCACGCTCGTCCGTTGACCCCACCTCCCTCTTCGTGGCCGTCAGATGTAACCCCAGAGCCGCGGGTCTGTGGTGCGGTCGCGCACGCCATGAAAAGAGCTGCATATTCGGTCTTCCTTGGTGCTGTCCGAGGCGATGGCCTCGCTGTTAACGGCCCGCCAGAATGGCACCGCAGCGTAGTCCTTTATCACTGCGCCGACGACGATCGCATGGATTTCTGATCCCAGTATAACGGTACCGTCGAGCTGGGCGGACGTAACACCACTTGGCACCCTTCTTCAAGTCAAAGGCATTGTATTCCGAACGCCTTGACTCGGGCGCCTTGATTACGCGTGATAACAAAAGTACGAAGTAAATGCTAATATCAGGAGCAAGAATGTGATATAAATATGCATATATGATACGAAGAGTGTGTTGAAAAAATTACTCTAGACCTGCTGGTCGCTTTGGTAGCACGTATACGCTGCCCAGTTCGGTGCAGACCCGACGCCCTGGGACACAAGTCAGCCCTGCGGAAGGGAGATTCCTCGTGTAATACACACCTTGTAAGTCGTAAAGACTGCGTACGAGCATTATGTGAGCATACGGCACTCGAACTGAGTAAGAACATAGATACTTACAGTTGGTGGGGTCATATTTTTGTTTGATCGCTAGCAAATCATTGTACTTGGAACCAAAGAAAGCTGAAAGGCAAGTACGTCCAATTGCCTCGAGCAAGTGGTATCAAGTGCCTGCTTACCTTGCTGCCAGTTCGGTTCCCAGGTGCTTCCTTCATTCTGGTAGCTGCTTTTCAGCCCGAGGGCATCCAGAGGACCCACAGAGCTGCTGATGGCGGTAGTCAGTGAATGATATATACTCTCGCTTATCCCTGTGGTCCACGGTCTGTTTGAAATACCCCATCAGTATTCAGACGATCCAACCATAGATCACAGCGATTAGAAATGATCTTACGCGCCATAAATAACATGCCACGCGGCATCGAAGAAGCCAGGGTTCGCCCCGGTGGCATTGACTTGATCTTTTGAGCTCGCAGGCATATCACCAAAGAGAAACACGGCCGTCTGGGAAGTGATCGTGCCAGCCGGTGCATTTTTCAATGGCGCGCTGACGATTTGATAGCCCTCCCAGATCGCTTCTGCAACGCTTTGGATGGACTGCGAACTTTCCAGCATCGACTGCGAAACGAAACGTGAGGCAAGATTACTGGAGCCACCGTACGAATTGGTCGTGTCATAGAAGGGGCCGATGTTCTCTAGTGCAGCAGCAGTGACGGACGGGAACATAGACTCTTCTGTCTTGTTTGATGCAACGGTGTAGTCATTTGACAACCCAAGAAGTTCTTCAAAGAACGGGTAGAGTAACGAAACGGATGCCTTGTGGGCAGGCCACCAGAAGTACTTTCGATAGCCAATATGAGCATCATATCATTCCTACCATGATCAACATACTTACAAGGACATATTCACTCTCGGAAAACACAAGGCTGCTCGTGACACCTGAGTTGACAAACGTGTTTTGATACTTCCCGACGAGCGCGATAAAGTTAACACCGAGGGCTTGAAGGTTCTGCGGGTCTTTGGGCGCAATGACCAATAGTGAAGCGCTGATTGCCATCTGAGGTAGCGTTGCAAGGGTCACAGATGCTGGAGAGGGCATATCTTCAGTCCCCTGCTTCCGGTGGCTGCGCAAGAGTGACGTACTAATGATACCCCAACTTCCTGGTCCTCCACCTCGAAGTGCCCAAAACAGGTCAGAGTTTTGAGCCTGGTTGGCTGTCCTTATCACACCATCAGCGGTCACAATCTGAGAGCTCGGCCGTCAAGAATATCCCTTTGGTGAAGTATCATACTACTCACTTCCACCTCGAGGACGTGCTCAGCCTACAGGGGTCAGTGTCTCCAATTATAAACATAGATAACAGCATCTCACAGCAAGCCCATATGCTGGAGTGAGTCTGAGTTGATTGGCATGAGCACTCGTGGATGAATGACCGAAAATACATCCAACTCACACACCGTGCCCCCCGCCTTGGAAGTAACCGCCCGCTAATGCGAATCTAAATATGCAACTTCTAAACACGTCTATGTGTTACTTACCAGCACCGACAGTCAGACAAGCTCCCATAACTGCCGAAACATTATATTGGCCTGCAAATTCATAAACTAGAGGGGGTATAAACACCGCAAGTAAAAATCAAGGAAGCATGCTCACTGTTACTCAGCTGCGCTCCGGAGCCCAGAGTAAGTGCCGGCACAGGGCTAGCTGAAGATCCTTGCGGAACGAACTCAGCGCTATAGGCCATGCTGTTGAGACCGTGGGTGAAAACCTGAAGCGAGGATTGGCCCGAAGAACGACCCAAGTAGTCATGACCTGAACAAACAGATCAAGATGAATATCGATGGGATGTAGGTCAATAACCCACCGGTGTTCTTAATAGTGAGTTTGACGTTGTTGGCAGTGGCCCACTCAACAATATTCCTAGCATCCTGAGCACTTGATATCGCAATGCTGAACGGTGGCGTGGTCCCTTGGTGACAGATTTCACCAGATACTGGCTGCGGATCGGAGTAGTTCAGTGCGCATCCATCGTCATAGCCACAGCTCTCCCAGTTTGGCCAGAGGAGAGCGGAAGCAACAGCCTCGCGCTGCGAGGAATTTTCAATTTCCTCGTAAAGGAGGGTAGCGCAAGACTCACTGCAACATCGCTCTTGTAGTCGGACAAAACAGTCTGACACGCATTCGGATCATAAAGTGGGTCGTCTTGATAACATACTGCAGCCCAAGGACGCAATGCCTGTAGTCGCCCCCCACAAGTCGCGTTCAGGGAGGACCAAGCAGAACTGCTCGGCCAGGAAGGGCTTCCCAAAGTGGCGTAGTTTGGCGTAGCATATGGAACTCCAAACGTCTGCGTCAGTGCTCCGCCTAATACACAGAGCGAAACAAACAAGGAAAGACGGGAAAGGGGAGGCGACATCATGGACCCTATGTGGGTAGCTCACCTAGTCCTGGAGTGTCGTGTTTTATATGCAAGATATCCTTTCCTTTCTTGGAAATTGTGTTATCGAGATTGGTTCCGGGACGGGCACTCCGGTTTTTTTGGTGATGCGTTTCCTCATGATGCTGTGCTAATTGGAGACTCGGAGGTAGAATATTTACGTGACACCGCGTTTGGCTTGATGGTAAGCAGATTGATGCGAGTAGGATTTTGTGATCCGATAGTAGCCGCCAATCATGACGCAGAACTTGAAAGGTGAACCGGTTCAGAACAACATGCTGATTTTGGGAGGGCCAACTCACTAGTCATCGGGAAGTGAGAAGGGTGCTCACTCACCAATCACCGACGCGTCTGGTTGGTAACGGTCAATGATTCTGTGGATAGGTATGATGGGCGACTTAGAAAGCCATGCTCCATGCATAATTCCCCCACATGATCAGGGCGGCCACTGATCGATCATCAGCGACACGACGTTCACCCTTCCAGGGCCGGGTTTTCTTCCTCTTCCTAGCGGAATGTAATGTACTAGGGTTCCTGGATCCCCCTAAGTATTAATAATATTGGTGCCTTGCCAAGTTGCGTATACGGGCTACGTGTAGATAGAAAGGGTCAAATGGGGCAGGCAATTTCTGGCCACCTGTTGTTCCCATCACTCGACAAATTCAAACCCCGAACGATCATGCCAGTGAAGTCGGCGGCTGTGAAGCTCCGTGGCTTGTATTAGCTCAGCCCGCGGTGAGGCATGTGTTTCACCCTCGCAGTTCACCAGCCTCAGCCCAAGATGGGAGTTCATAAGCTGGATAGCGCTTCCCGCTGCCGCCTATCCTCGTTATGTCTCACCTTTACCTGCGGATGTGATCCCGTATAGGTCGGCTGTCCACTTCTGCGGTTACCTCACACCCGAACCCAATGGGCCATTGCGCACTGCCGACCGGCAGCTCCCCCATGGGATGAGTTGGGGCCGCATGTCCGGGTTTAGATAAAGGCACCATTTGCGTTCGGGACATATTGCCGCACGATTCTCGAAGGGCGCGACGACTTCATCGCGGTAGGTACGAGGTGGCCGTTTACTGGCATAGTCAGTCGACTATGCTGAATCGCCATCTCAATAGATGGTGAACAGATCGCATCAAGCTCGTCAGATAACATCGTTCACATGGGGAAAGTGGTCCGACGGAATCACTGTTCAGTGGTGCCGTACGATTTTCGAGCTCACTGCCAACTGCCAAGATAACCCGATAGCGCCTGGATGTGCTTGGCAGGCCTGTTGTAACATATAACTGCCATTGTCTCATCATTTTTTTGCGTGACTTTTTCTTGAGGCCATGGCGCACCCGGGACCCGGCCCGTGCACAATGAGTTCCTTGAGGGTCCAAAAATTTAGGTCGATATGATCATGGTCTGGCCTCGAGTCGTGTCACGCGTCGGACTTGGATTCGCCGTCTACCCTAACGTCGATGTGCATCGATAGCACGCCACAGTAGCGAGTCCTCAAGTGGCTGGAGACTGGAGCGGAAGCAATATGATGTAGAGCTGGTGCAGTACGCATAGGATGCAGATTCAAGTAGTCGCGAACTTCAGTGACTGACAGGGTCTGGGTGATTACGAGGTTAGTACATGTGGTCATACTTTCACAACTTCTAGAGTTCCGGTTGCATTGTGCACAGGACGTGGCCAAAACCTTGCGCTCATTGTCACGTGCACCCGATCTTGACTCAGACACGCTACTAACATCAGAGGCCCTGGTTCGTGAAACCTCGGGCTGTACAGTACCAGTGGCATACCTGTGGTCTCCATGAAACGACGACACATGCTAGGAAGAGAACTTCCGGGGAGTCCTTCTGGACAGTTGGTCGGTTACATAAATACTCCATCGCCGTGAATCTAAGTAACTTATACCATTTGCAAGGATCATGCGCAAGGAGATCATTTCCCTTATTGCCGAGTTCTGATGCGCAGTCTGCCACGGTGTGTGGAATTCGTCTGACTCACCTCGTGTAAAACTTGCAGGGACGCTTTCCATGTGGGGATTTTACAACAGATCCCCAAGTCGCGGTCCGCGGTATCATCCGAGCAACGATAATCTTGAGCTCAGCATATCACAAGTTCATGTTGGTGAAAAAAAAAACTCTGTCATACCAGTGAGGGTAAGCTGCGGATGGCTATGTTTCTGATATGCATCGACTTCCAACTCCTTCCTCCTGGGGCTGTGCTTCGGCAGTTCGACTCTGAGGTGGGATAGCAGCACGGACTCAACTTGCCGTAGTGTTCGCAGGTGGAATATAAAGAGTACAACCGAACCTGGAACGAGGCTATCAACTTTGTTCAGTGTCATGGTGTGCCCTCGACTGTTTTGCTTGGTATTCCTCATCAGTACTGTGGCCGCCCAAGGTACTAATCCGTGTTAATTCTGCCCGTCGCCTCGGAGTGTTCTTACATGACTCTAGCCACCAGTACTTCCAGTGCGACCAGCTTTCCCAGTGCAACATCTAGTCCCACTCTTGTCCAGCAGGGCTTTGGTACGCATTTCGTACGGCTTGCTCAGCCAGCTGTTTCACTGACACATCCAAATAGCCTACAATCCAAGTAAGGCTGCTGCAGGTATTTTCGCAGGGCTCTATGGGATCGCCACATTTGTTGTTTTCTTTCGCTTATTTGCCAATCGTGCTTGGTGGGGATTATATCTGCCATTCGGAGCTGCGGGTACGTTGTCCTCATCCTCTTTTCCTGACGTTATACTGACCTGAAGTGTGACGTAGTTATGACAGCCGGTTTCTGTCTCCGCATAGTAATGACCGTATATCCCAACTCCTTGCCCATCTATCTTTGTTCGCAGCTATTTATTCTCTTGTCCCCTGCCGCTTTCCTGGCATTCAATTACGTTCTTTATGGCCGATTCGTTATCAATTGCATCGAGCGTCGTCATTCACTGGTCAGGCCCGAGCGTACCGCGAGGTACTTTGTCATTAGTGATATCATCACCCTTATCGTCCAGGTACGTATCCCCTTTCCCGATACTTTGTCTGCTACTTCATTTTTTTTCTGGACGCAGGGCACGGGAGGTTCCTTTATGACCTCCACGGACCTCAACACAGTCAAAGTCGGTGCTTACATCGTCATCGGAGGCCTGGCGCTCCAGACGTTGTCCTTTGGACTGTACATCTTCTTCGTGTACCATGCCTACCGGAGCCTAAAGCAACACGGCGTCAAACTCGCTGAAGAACCGTGGGGCAAGATTTTGCAGCTGCTCTTCTTCACTTCCGCCTTGTTCCTTGTCCGTCGAATTCCTTTCCTCGCCATGTATCTTGCTCGTGATGATGTGTACCCAGTTACGATGCATATACCGTACCATAGAATTCGCCCAAGGGCTCGGAAATGGCTATCTATCCGATCACGAAGGTAAGTGAACAATAGCTAATACCTTGACGTCGCTAACATGGTTCCATGATCTCCCTTTTCTGCAGCGTTCTTTTATGTATTCGATTCACTCCCAGTGTTTATCGGGATCAGCGCATACGCTGTCTACTGGCCAAGTCGATACCTCCAGCCATCCCCGAGTAATACGCCCTCAGAAGAGATGATCACCCACCATTTAAATCCCTCAGAGACCGATTACGATGCATGAAACAACTGTCAATAGAAGAAGAAAATGACGCTCCACGGACCTCCACAGACTTTGGATAACTTATATCTGGACTTGTTGCACGTCATCGATTCGTGCCCACCGTAGATTACTATTACTATATCTTTGTAGCCCTGTCTTATCTCACCTGGCATGTAGTAATCGTTATAAATTAAGAAATCACAAATTATCTCAATGATTCTTGATGCATGTTATTTCGGTGCTCTTAACCAGCCCGAGAGGTGATGAATCACTAGCCCTGGTCTGCCCGGGCCGCAGTGGAACATTCAGCAACACATCGAGAAATACAAAACAGAATGCAGTAATGCCGATGTAAATTAAGTAAAGCATGTAATGATGATAGTAGGGAGATCTGACTTGAGAAAAAAAAAGAGCAAGAAACAAGGGTGAAATGCGATGCAGGAAATCGTCTACATGGCGAGCTGGGCTTCTAGTACCTGGAAAGCACCGTACCCGGGGATACCCGGAATCCCCGCGCCATTTAGGCGTCCATCGTCCAAGCTGTTCATTAACGGCGCATCCGGCCAACAGAACCTACACAATGGCTCAGAGAAAGGGCTTGGCTTTAAGATAAGAAAAACGTACCCAGGCATCATCATATTCCCCCACCATGCCTCGTTGAGGGCATGCATAGTCGCCAACGTCCCTCCGTCTGCCAAAACTTCCGTCATGCTCACGTCGTTGCTCTCGAAAGTGAGAGCCGAGTTGACGTGGCTGTACAGCGTCATATCAGACTGGTGCACTATGGTTGCCGTGGTAGATGGTCGCCCGTCGAGGGGGTTCTGCGGCGGGTTCATCTTCAACTGCATTGCATCGCTATCGTGGCGCGGCTCAGGCCCATGCGGCGCTTGCATGCCTGCGGGTGACGCGTGCGAGCTAGAAGGGCCACGTGACCCCCCATAGCTATGCGACTGCGAAGGGACTGCGAGCTGACTGGGCGGCGGCTGCGGCTGCGAGCGCCCAGTGATCGTGCTCCCACCCCTGCGATGCTTCGTGAGCAGACCCGCGAGGAAACGCGCGTACAGGCGTGGGGTGTGGCGTTCGTCTATCGCCACCTCTTGGAAAGTTGTGATGAGTCGACTAATCGAGTCGAATATCTCGTCTTCCATTTCTCGGGTGAGAATATGGACAAAGTCGGGTCGCAGAAGCTGTTTAAGATATGAGCGCGAACATTCCACGTCACTAGAGGTGAAGACACAAACTTTGAGTAAAAATGCAGACGCAAACGAGGCAAAGATGAAGTGACCTGTACATGGAATTAGCAAGGCATGATCATATGCCGTAGTCCAAGAAGAACGAGACTTACCGTCCGGGGACGAGCGCATGAGACCACTTGGTGCAAGGACGTTAATCATATGCTTGATAACAGCAGTCGCAGCTTCAAAACACTGTGAAAGATCTGTTGAAACCTGGACTAGACCTCCGAATGAACAAGACAAGTACCTTGGTAAGGAACACGTTATCACTCGCTTCAATGCCACGCTCGAAAGCTTGTTGGAATCCAAAGGAATACATGACAAGTCGCGAGTAATTGACAAGGCTGTGTTGCGCTCAGCAAGACACCACGTGAAACAAGATAAGACTACTCACAATGGGAGTAATGTACAGCGGAACAGACATCCAGAATCTGTAACCACGTCGTGAACACAGCGAATGCAAAGCAGAAGAGAGCTCGACAAACCGTTGGGGTCCGACTCCGATTGGAAGCGTTGATTCCATTCTTCAAAATAACTTGTTAGTTCCGCATCGTGCTGACGTGTAACAGAGAGGAAGTTTAGTGACTGAGGTGATGACGTCAGCATGGGAATCGAAGGTTAGACAAACACGAGGACCTACCTTGTTGAGTCCCGTGGGTGCATTAGGGTCAGAGAATATCTCGTCGTGGAAACGACCAACGATGCGCAACAATTGAGAGTAGGCGCAGAGGTGAATATCGTACTAACGCCCAATCAGATCCCAGTTGCCCTCAAGCCAGACACCAGCGCCTACCTTGTCCCTATACTGAAATTGTCTATACCAATCCGCCGAGTGCCTTGTGATATAATCTTCCTTGATCGTGCTTGGTTTCCCAAATTGCGTGGCGGTCGATCGGTCCAAGTTGAAACAAATCATCCAGACGCGCGTCCGATTGAGCATCTCGCGCTCCTGGCGTTCCGTTTGTGGCTGTGTCGTCGAGACCTGATGTAGATTCAAATCCGTGGCGAGCCTGGAAATGGCACGAGGATAAGCTTGTGGGCAAAGACGAGGCGAAAACGAAATGCCTCACCTAATGGCAAGTCCCGTGTACAACCAACTCCGGTCTTCTTCCCATCGTCGAGCGGGAACAGCATAGATACTCATGAGGATGTATGCTTGACACAACTCGACAGACTTCCATCCATCGATGAGCGCATTTGCCGCAGAATGCTTCGCGAAATGCATCGCCACGGGGTAGATCTCAGATTTCTTGCCATAATATCGGGATGAGATCGCACAGACTGTTCAAAGTCAGACGAAGCATCGGGGAGAAAGACCATTGATACGCACTGACGGTGAAAAGGAACGGGCAACGATGAAATATCGACGTCGCGGTATGAAGTTTCGGGTCCAACACGCCGATGAAGGGCTGCATGGAAGACGCACGTCAGTCTTGGTCATCCACAATGAGAACATTACGTACATTGATTTGGTTCCAGAAACTGCCCCGTGACATCAGCCTCGTGCTCCAAAAGAAGAAAGAAGTAACACACATCTCGAACAACCTGTCCACGTCTTCAGACGTGACCAATCCATGCAACAAGATATCAGGGGGACTGTTCTTTTCGATCAAGTGCTTTCGAATATTGAGGTCGTTTGCGGGACCTGGTTCGAGGACTCAATAATGACCCAAGCCCAAACGGCGATGGACGACATACCTGGCCTGAAATACTCCTTGTTCGCGACACCCTTGAGATATACACGTCAGCAAAATGCCAGCGGCTCCGGGCACAAAAGTCGCCACATACCACGTTATTGTCATCCTCCTCGGGCTTGACAGCAGCGCCACTTGGACCCGTGCCACTCCCAGTCCGAGCCCTACTCTTCCCTCTCCCCTTATCCTTCTCGTCTTCCTTATCCAAAGAAAGATTCGCGAGCAGCCCAATCGGGACCGTGATATCCGGTAGTGCACTGCGGGCTTTGTCGGCATCCTCTTCCTCCGTCGTCTCCTCTTCGGCATCTTCCACCGCCTCGTCAGGGTCACCCATCGTATGGCTGACAGACGAACGGACACCGGCACCGGCACCGGCACTAGCGCCTGACATGGAGGAGACTTCACCGGAACGATGCATGTCGCGGATGATCTCCATCCTTGCTGCGGATGCTTGTCCGGGTGGCTGCGTACTACTCTGGAGACGATCCATCCAGTCGACCACCCGGACATTGTCCTTGTCAGAGGGTGAGATTGCCAGCTTGAATTGGTCGATGGAGAGCGGCGTCGCCATGTACGGGTTATGGAGCTGCAATGGTGGTCAGAACGAAGCGAGACATTGGTTATGAGCGTTAACTTGCCTGTTTCAAAAGAGATCCGATGATCTGATCCTTGTGACGAATTTGAGCGAGCAGGTATTCCCTTTTGCTAACACGAGGAGGAGGAGATGAGTATGTGGACGACAACGTCTCGGAAGAAGCAGCAGAAGAGTTGGAAGAATCAGAGCGAATCGAATCGCACGACGAAGAACGTTTCATCGCTGTAGACATTGAATGATAAAAAAGGACAATGTGCAGGACAGATCGTCAACGAAAAAAAATGGTTTGGAAGATCAGTGAGGAAATGAGGAACTGGACAATGAAAAAGAAGCAACAGACAGACGGGCTTAAGTAGCACGACTTCAATGTTAATGTCAACGAAGCTTGGAGAATACAGCCCCTGCTGCGAGCACTGCTCCTGCCGAGGAGAAAGGACGCGAGAAAGAACGGGGACGACCAGTTGGTTGGCCCGGTGCAAAGTGTGGTTGAATGAATCCTGCATGCTGCCCTGCATCCGAGATATAACCTAAACCAGACTGCCATGATGGCAATCGCGGATTTACAAACGAGCAAACCGGTCAAGCAGTCCTGGAGTATGTCACGCTCCGATGCCCAAAAATGGAAACGTGACGGCAAATGCAGTGCTGCGGGGCAGCGCCAAAGGTTCGGAAGAGCGGAAAAAAAGGAACAACGCATCGCAATGGACTCACTTCGGGGTAGTTCGAGGCTTCTTTGCCTCGATGATGCAGGGATGACCGGTGGAGGTACAACGCTTACACGCATTTGCACCCTCCGGAAAGTCGCATTTCATCTATCATCGTCAATCGGAAACGGGCCAAAAAAGATAAACCATAATCGGTGACAGCAAACACGAAGTAATGCGTGTACCAAGCGCGTCCGACCCGGGTTGCGACCGGGGAACGTCATAGTGCAGGGGAAGTTAAAATTGTCCGCAGTCAGATTCCAGTGATTCCGTTTTGGGAGTAACAGGGTTCCAGTCAAGGGTCCAAGGAATGATGAGTAATTGAGCACGCGGATGCGCCAGCCAGGAAGACGCCATCATACATGCCCACCGTTGTCGTAGGTTCCGAACAAGAACCATCGAGTGCGGTGTCGATGGGTTTAGTTTCATTCAGCGTGACGTGTGGGAAATATTGTCAAAAGGGGTGAAATCAAAGTGATGGGGTCGACAAAAGTGGGATGGTTGTTGTCGACACGAGGTTCCGGAGGTTGAAGAATCGAAATTGCAGTTGCGTCCGTTTCAAATTCGGACCGTGACGCGAGAATACACATTTGTTTGAAGGACGCCACGATCATAAGACATGTCAGATGTCAAACACGAGGAGACATTGTGCACCATAGAGACACAAGCGTCCGCCATGGAGAGTTAGCCGTAGAGCGATGAAGAGACAATTTGATAAGCGAGCTAATAGACACGGCGTAGCCAAGGAACAAACCTTCAGCCGTTTGCAATAAGTGCATGCTCCGATCCTGGGTGGTCGTGACGTGAGAGCGTAGTTGGCGATGGGGACGGAGGGAGATGCAGCAGCATGACGGATCAGCAGCAACACCGAGCCGATGGCGGAATATGAGGTTCGAGAGCATCGGTGACGTCGAGCCCATGACGCGTAACCGGTAGGTGTTTCAAGGCGCGGTCATTCGCGCAAGCGCATTCGTAATAAGCGCGGAGCAATTATCACCGAGGTCGGGTGGGTGACGGGAAACACGTTGAGAGATGAGATGGAGCCGGCAGCAACGGGAATACATCGCCAATCAATGCGTTGATGCGCCGTGCCACCGTACCAATCGACGTGGGGCGGGCAGTCCAGTCGGGTGCAAATAGCCGGCAGGGCAGTGCCCAAAAAAAGACCGGGTCGACGACCGGTATTCGGTAGCCGGGTACGGAGTATAGCCGGATAGCCAGCCAGGCAAGAATCGTAATACCACGAAAAACATTGACACAAACATTGAAAGAAATGATGCGCAGCTCACCGGAAAATGACAACGCGTGCATAACGATGTGTTGTCGTCCGTTGAGGTCGCAGATGATCAAAGATAGCATGAAATATTTGAGAAAAGAATGCAAATGGAAAGGAGGGAAAAAAGAATGATCCCGTCAGCATCACATCATACGCCACTGCAGGGAGAAGAAAAGACCAGAAAAACAAGAGGGACACGCACTTTCGTGCACCAGGTAGTCCCGGGGCAGCTTGAGCTGTTCCTCCACCAATTCCTCCAGGTTCGCCCGTCCCTGTACTCCTACCGAAGCCCATATTGTAATTGCCACTCGGACCACCACCATCGTCCAAACCAGGTACCCACTCAACGATCTCGTCGTCGTCGCTCTCGTCGTCGCTCTCGAGAACATTACCTCGAGAGGGCCCGGTCCCGACTCCTGCAGATGTATCCGGACGTGGGCGCTTCGGTGCACGAGTTCGCTTAGTCGAGGTTCGGGCAGTTGGTGCACGGGCAGCAGCAGGAATACCGGCTCGTGTTTGTCCTTGAGGTTCGGTTATTCGCTGCGGCTGGGCCTGAAGTACTGAGCGACCAAATCCCGAAGCATGTGAAGCAGAGGTGGCTTCTTGATGTTGCCCCTGCGAAGCGCGCAATTGCGCGAGGGCTTGCGCGTGCGGCTGCGGACGTTGTCGGGCTTGCGCATAGTGAGGATGTGACGGCTGAGCTGAGTACCCTGGTTGCACTTGGTAGCCCGGGCCCAATTCGAAATCCGAGCGTGGAAACACGCCAGCCATGGGGGCACCCGATGATCCCCTACGTAGGTGCGATGAAGACGCGGTGACGGTTGATGAAGAGGTCGAATGTGCGTGGCCCCGCCCCCGCCCCTGCCCGTATCCATGTGCATCTGTCCCTCCTCCTCGCCCAGATACGCGATCTCGCCTTTCTTCTTGTGCAAGTAAAGCGCCCCTTGATTCATCCTCGATCGGATATTGAGCTCCGTACCCACTCGACTCTATCATCCCCATCGCCCGTGATGTACTTGACAACATCTCGGACGCATGTGAAGACTCCGATCCCGTAATACCCGAGGATGCGCCACTCGCCTGCCCACTTCCACTCCCTTCATCAAGCGACGATGTCCCGCGATAGCTTCCATACGATCCTGCTGGTGACAATGCGCTGTATGCGCCGGCACCTGCGTGCGTCACACCGCTCTTGTTAGCTCTTGTGGTTGCAGAATCGGAAATGAGAGAAGTGGAATGGAGAGGCGGGTATGACGGGTAAGGGCCATATCCTGAGGTAGAAGACGGAAATGCAGAGAGAAAGGGAGAATGCGAAGGGGTCGAAAGAAATGAGAGAGTGGAAGAAGATGTGTCGAGCGTACAAGTTGACACAGAGGAAGGCGAGTCAGGCGCAAGCGGTGACCCAGGCGATGACGGCGACGGGGTATGTCGAGCCATCGTACACCAAAATCATATAAATGTAAGAAAAAATGCGAAAAAAAAGGTCAGAACCAAGAAAGCGGAAGGGAAGTGAAAACAAAAGACGGAGAAAGATGACTTTAAGCCCCCCTGGGGGGTGCCCCAAGCCCAACTATAGTCGATGCGACCACAGGCCACCACGTTCGACGCTAGAAGTTCAGAAGTGATGACAGCAAAATTGGACATGACAGAAAAGTCAAGATGTCATGCCAGACGACCACAGCCATGGGTACATCAACATGCCCCGAACCCTATAACTCGCACTCTGTGAGCCCCCGGAACGCTCGTACCAGAGTTATCCGGAGGATAAAGGTACAGAGGAGCAGAAAAATCACATGGATTGCGCTTTCTGCAGCGCCGAGACACCCGTTATGGTGCGATGCTCTGATGAGCGCGTAGGTACCTAGGGGTGGGCGCGAGGCAACATGAAAGGATGGCATCCTCATGCTAAAACCGGACCGAAGCACAATGGGAGCGACAAAAATGGAAACACGAGGCGCAATCGCCGTAGGTGAGCGGACAGTTCACCCAGAAATGAGTGAGAGTCACGGGGATCGGCTTAAAATAACCGCAAGGAATGACGTGAAGTCAAGTGAAAAGGGTGGTCGAAGTGAAAGATGGAGATAGGAATCAAACGAAGAGTAAAGCTGGGGATGTGACGACACGATGACTCACCGGTATCACTCGCGGGAGTATTTGAATGCGCTGGAGGCGTAAACCCCGAAAACGAGGAATGTGGAGATGAGTGGGTATGTGCTTGCGGATAGGCCTGGGAGGCAAGAGGATACACATCATGCTGTCCAGAGATGAACAAGATGAGATTCCGGAGATAAAGGATGCAACAAAGTAGAAATAAGCCCCGAGGTGTTCCAATATATGACTCGGAGAAAGTAGAAAGATTGGACGCACAAGCGATGATAGGCTGTGACTAGCTTGAACATTGTAATAGATTCCGGGGGGTTCAATCACGTGCTCTACCGTGATCCCTACGTCCGCCTCGGAGCCTTCTGAAGTACGGCAATATCGTTCTGTAGGGCGACGATGGTAGGGTGCATTTTGAGAAGTGACAAAGTCCGATGCGGACGAAAACGAGGCGCCCTGAGTATGGTATCCTATAGGGGTGTTGCGTGCGTCGGAGGTGCCTAGTTGATCTTGTGATGTAGGCAACGCGGTCTCGTCTTCTCGCGACTGACTCTGCATGCGATGAGATTGAGACTGTGGTGGTGGGGCATATGCGTAAGATGGGTTTAACGACAATAGCTCTTGCAGCCGTTGGTTGGTAAGCTCTTGGGGGGCTGGATAGCCTTCTCGAGTCTGAATATATGCGCGTCAGAATCGGAATAAACAGGTATGTGAGATGCCCTACTTGATTTTCTGCTTTGCTTTGCTCGCGTTGCTCTGCCTGTACCTGTCCAATGGCCAGGGGATGGGTTTGGACCTCACCCCGTGTCTCCGTAGGGTCACGGTGGCGCGGGGCCACTTGCCGACGTGGAATGGGCGCAATCTGCCGACGTTGTCGTTGCAACTGAGAGGAACGCTGGGGATGTAGTTGACTAACGCCGCTGGGAGTATTCGTGCGA
This sequence comes from Boletus rubescentipes, assembly GCA_038092775.1. NCBI lineage: Eukaryota > Fungi > Basidiomycota > Agaricomycetes > Boletales > Boletaceae > Boletus > Boletus rubescentipes. Next base: position 13,589 of record JBBPRA010000315.1, on the reverse strand, counting down.
TGAAGACCAAAGTCGGTTGCAGCGTGGATAAACTGGAAGTCATCCACACTGGTAGAACCCGAAAGGAAGGCCGGGTCACGAGGCGCGAGTGAATCAGCTGCGACGTCGGGAAAGGAGGGGTTAAAGGGCGCATCCCATCTGCTGAGTTCGTGATAGTCGGGGACGGCGGTTGCGTGCGCGGGATCGTAAAAGGATAGTCCAGAGACAATCATGGACGAATTGGAAGTGGATGGGCCGGACAAGGGTCGGTGGGCGTTGGTAGGAGCGGAAGTAGAGGGAGGGGGGTAGGACGAGGGTGCGAGAGGTTGGTGAGAATGATCGCCCGAGGGATGTGGAAGGTGCTGTGAGAATTGGGAGTGCGCAAGGGTGGAATAAGAGGGGAGGCGAGGAACGGAAGTGGTGCTCGAATGCAAGGTAGAGGGGAAAGCAGTAGTTCTCTCATGTAGAGTCGTCCCGGGCGCTGCAAGGGGAGGGGTGAGCAAGGGAGACGGAAATTGTGATCGCGCAAGATCTGTCAAAACTTGACAGGAAATGCGACAAAGGACGGGCGACGGGTGATCGAGGTAGGAACATACGGAAAACTTACCTCCGGTGGTGTTCAAATTGGAAGAAAGTGCGATATCTTGGTCGGGTGTCCGGCGGTTTTCCATTGCGGATAGAGATGGAGTGGTGAGCGATGCTGCAACTCTGATGGGTATATATGCTTGCGAGCGGTGAAGAGGAGGAGCGGGGAATGGCACGAGGCACGCTGAACAAGGAAAAGAATCGATAGTGGGATTCTCCGAGTCGATGGAGGGGTGAGTCTCGGCACGAATCGTTACGTGAATGGAAAGGGGAGAGCCCGTGTCTAACAGACTATCATGAGTAGACGCAGAACGCACCGCCCAGAGTCGGGAGATCTTCAAAGGTCATTTATGAACACGGGATGATGTCGCGTCCTTCAAGTTCCCTCGTCCTCGTTCCTCTTCTCTGACACTGCCACACTCGGTGTTGCTTCATAACCGGCACAGATTCTGCCCTCTGTTCGTTCTACAGCACTGCCGCTTCATGACATCACCACAAACCTCCCCGCGTCGTGCTGGCTGTCTCTGATATGCAGTGAAACCGTCCTTTTAGGTGTGTCGTCGGATTTGCCTCAGTTGAATGTTGGGTGCGCAGGCTCGCTTCCACTCTCGCGGGAACAATGCCGTGTCTTGACGTGGGAATCTCCTCCTCTTCCTCGCGAGCGATTTACTTGGGCGGGTGTCCCAGCGCCGCGTCCATATGGTTCACCATACCGCCCGTGGTGTGTATTGAAAATTTTCGTCGACTCCTAGGCAACGTCATACTCCTTTGGCCTTGCGCCGTCCACGTATCGATGAATGGATTGCATCACCTTCCCACCTTCAGTCCCGCTCGTGAATCCGTTGGTCTAAAATCGACGGATCCCCCTCATTCCACACCCTGGTATAAAAACGTTCGCCGCCCCTTTCGCCTCCTTCGTACCCCATGTCTCTTACTTTGTCAAACTAGGATTGTCTTGTCTAGCCCGCGCTGTCAAGCACAAAGCTCGTATTTCAGTCGCAAACACTCCGCCGACCTCGGACACGACGTGCTATATTTGTCTGCCAAGCTACTGATGTATGTATTTAATTTACCATCCTACCGCATGTTTCGCTGAATGGGTTGCATGCTCATCTGTCGTCATTTCACTGCTTTGTTCTTTTTTAGACTGACATCCCATATGAACAGCCTCGGCCATGACTTGGCCTCATACCAGGGATCCCAGGGACCTCGGTGCTCCGTCGGATTTCTGACGTCATCGTATTTTGATCAATCAATACTTCCAACCTGGGAATATCGGGGACCGCCCTCGGTATGACCACTTTGAGTATCCAAGTTGGATTGAACGTGCCACCTCTTCTTCATCGCATGCGAGACATGTTTTTCTTTGCCTTTCCTTCCCCACCTGACTTGTCGCTTGCGCATTTGTCACCGTTTCAATCTTACTTGTTTGTTGTGACTGAGCCAACCTCCGTGCAAAACGTGATCGCGTTGGGCAAAGTCGAGGCTTGTTGGATCGTGACGACCGCACTTGAGTCGGCATTGTGCGATGTAGATTAGATATCCCGAGTATTAGATCACGTGATATAACCTAAGGAGTGGTTGCAAGACAACAGATGCGTGTAAACTACGACGAAAGGACAGGATGTATAATATGTTAGCCAAGAAATCAAACATGACTGCCGTGAACGGCGCTCGGGAGCGGGCGTGATGACACAACAGCACCCAGTTCAATGTCTTGTCGAGAGTCCCGCTCTCCAGAAACCCCTGCTCGGAACGTGATCTTGTCCTGTGCCGCGAGTACCCTTTTCGAGCCATCACCACTTGGAATATGGTATCGATCAGTCAGCCCAACCTGCACGACGATCAAGAGTGGCGTCAATGCCTGCCCGAACGGACGCATGGTCACTCAGTGCGCGAAAGCAAAGAAACGACGCAGACACGTACAGCGAGTTGAGAAGCGACGTCGAGACCGGTCACCGCCGCGGGGCTATTCGATGCGTATAGCGCAAGCGCGACGATATTGGTAGCCGAAAAGATGGCGCCTGATTCGACAAAGACGTATATTGTAGACGCAAATCGATTCTTTGAGGCGCCCGTCAAAGAAGCCGATGTCCGACCCATCCGCCAGAGACGTGCCACGATGGACCCAGTAACGGACACATTGAGGGTGAAACCGAACACCCATGATGCTATAATGACAGAAGACGTTGCTGAACCGTGCAACCCGTCGCTCGGGAGCCCAGATATGACCGAGGCTGCATAAGCAGAACCTGTGAAGATGTTAGCGAGTGGGTCAGGTACAAGGAGATGGGTTACCAACCCACGCAACCGGCGGCTAATATGGTCTAAAAGGGGGGTCTCAGTAATAGATTCCCCACGGATGATTGGCTGCCTACAGGAAATACGACCACCCTCCAATCGCACATGAAAACCACATAAAGTCGCCAAATCTGGTCACCACAAGTGTACGTCTCAGTACCCACATTACCGTGGCCACATCGAACTCACCAGTATGATGTCTTGGGCGAGCACCTATATTGTTCCACTCAGCATCGCTTTAACACACTAGCAACAGGAGTTGCGAACCAGAGTGGCATACAGATTGTTTTTGAGCACGCGCAGCGTGCCGGTGTAGTCAAGCCAATATGTCGTGGAGTAGTTCGGTACATCAGCTGGTGCGTAGACAAATGCCTCCAGTAGTTGTCGTAGAGACACTCCGACATGAACCGTGCAGAAAAGGAAGAGTATCGTGCACATCACTAAGAGCATCCTGTCAATCGCACAGATCAATGGTGCGCTAGTCGTTGGGAGGACTCGAACTTACCAACGCAGAGTAGGGACTTTCCCTCCGCGCAAGATAATGTACATGCATAATCCATACATGACGCAGCTACGAGTGGATCAGTATGCTTCACATTCAACGCAGCCACTTGGACTCACTTGACACCTGCGAGGACGCGAGTATCAGCGCGAGATAACAACGATAATGACAAGACATACCGTATAACACAGTCTCAATCCATATCCCGATCATCGATATTTTGCCCATGGGAGGAAGGTCGGCATTACTGGTCGGCATTTTGTCCGAGGAAACATGAACGGACGCAGCTATTTAATTACTTGCGAACGTGGGCATGGCGGTGTCATGTTGGCCTCCTGTGCATGAGTGATGGCTTGGCAGTGTTGATGCCGTTAAATACTTTGCAGCGTCTAACTTATATATATATAGGATCAGCATATCGTGCCCCGCGGCATGCTCAGTAGTTAAATGCGAACGAGGAGTTGTCCAGGAATAATGAACAGCCATGAGTATGAGTACTTCAGATAGTGTATTTGGCTTCAGCGACTAGGACCATGACCGTGGTAGTCCAAGTTCAATTTGGCGGTCTTCTCGGGTAACGCCACACGGCCATAGGGATCACATCCATCGGATGATCATGGGTATCACGGCACAGAAAAACTTATTACTGGACGACGTCCTAAAAACAGCGAAGCGCCAACAGTCCTCCTAAAAAAACTGGACGTATCGGTATTTGGCTAGCGTCGTGTTTGGAAGAACCCACATAGCGAAGCGTCAGAGAGGTGCAGAGGGAGGAAGTTATGGCGAGAAAATCGAGCGCAATGCCATTAGCAGTGTCACGTTCCATTTGTTTCATGATGGTCTTCAGACGTTGTGTAAACCCCAGCCACAATATGGACGCCTACACAGCAAGTCAGTCCGCAGGGTTTAAAATTGGTGTGAGGGGATCTAAATTATGACCGAACGTACCATACTTGTGAATCCACTGCATAGCAGTAATCGCTTGTATTCGTACCATGTGTGATCATAGGTAGGGGGAGCAAGGCAGGATATGCGACTTCAGTCACTTCACATGTCAAGTGTTCCACAGCCGGGGGCCGAGCTGCCAGAGCCTGAGTGCAATCAATTTGTGTATATGGCGGGACATAGAAATCGGGGCCAGCGGGGCGCAATGCGACGAAGGAGTTTTTGGAAGGAACCCATCAGCGGCCGCAAAGGATCGTAATTACAGTTTAGGTACAAACAAAAGTAAACATCGGTGATATTACTCCATCCGAGTCCGCGGTTCTCGTGGTTTGCCCTCTGTCATCCAAGTATGTTGTCTCCTCGATTTGGTCTTGGGAGGCGCTCCCCAAGTCTTGAAAGAAAATAGTCGACCGGCTTGTAACCCTAATTTTTGATGCCCCCGAGTCGCTCTGCTGATTCACCTCTCTTCCCTGGTTGTTCTAGACTACCCTTTCTCTTCCACGAGGTAATGTTCTCTGAGTCACAGTCTTGGAGCTTAGTATTTCATAGCCCGAGTCCATACATATTCGAGAAAGCGATTTATCTTCCCTCTGACTCGTTTGATGCGGCTAACTATTACAAGGATCGACTATGATTGGGTAAAGAAGATCTTGTTAGCAGTCGAGTACCATGTCACTGATAGCACTACAGTGCAGACTCTTTGCTTGGGGTCACTGCATTGTTCTTTCTTAAGAGAGGACCCGAACAAAGACGTACCAGCGTCGCCCACATTCGTCCATCGCAGGCAGCCAACGTTGGCTCGCAATCTCGGTTGGATTCGTTGTCTACGAGGTCTAGATCCTGGTCTGCCGCCTGCTTGTGTACTCTATAAGAACCAGGCGCCTGGACAGTTTATGTCGTCACCGTTGCGTCAGGCGTTATCATGAACGTGTCCATCTTGGCGCTGTCTAACGGCGTGCCATGAAACTTGAAGGACCACACCACACTGCCGATACGGTAGTCTACTAGTATGTGCGTTGTTCACGTCCCGTGCTTAGACTAGTTGAACCAATCCTGGGCGTAAAACAAGAACGAGTGAGTGATGATTGAAGCTTGCTGAACACGACTCCGTGACTTAGTTTGAGAAGACCATCGCCGTTATAGAATCTGACCCTCAAATCCCGAGTTTTCTTCTATCTTTGACATCATCAACTTCAACGGCTTTACAGTGCCCCCAGCTTTATTCATTTCTAAATTATGAACCATATTATGATATAAACTACGACAACCTTTGAGGAGCAGAATGAAGAATGTCCTTGAAAAAAATGTCCGTATTTCTTTTTTAAAGAAGAATCAAGCATGACCACTATGAACAAGGCCCAATGAGCGAGACGGAGCAGCCGTATCAAAATCAAATGCAAGATCCTGGTGCGAGTCCCGCTCTCCAGAAACCCCTGCTCGGAACGTGATCTCCTCCTTTGCTGTGAGTACCGTTTTCGAGAAATCACTACTTGGAATATGACTTCGATCAGTCTGCGCAACCTGCACGACAATCAAGAGTGGCGTCAATCCCTGCCGAAATGTAAACGTGGGTCCCGAGTGCGAAAACAAAGGAATGACAGGTGGACACGTACAGTCAGCTGAGAAGCGACGTCGACCACGGAGAACGTGGCAAGGTCATTCGAAACACAGAACGCAAGCACAATGGCACCGGTAACCACAGGGATGGCGCCCGATTCGACAACTATGTATATCGAGGAAGCAAATCGATTGGTTGGTATGACTGTTAAAGAAGCCATTGTCCGTGCCATCCACCAGAGACGTCCCGCGATCGCCCCAGTGACAAACACATTGAGAATAAGTCCGGAGGTCCATGCTGATATAATGAGCCTTTGACTGAGAGCAGCCTCCGAACTATATAACACAGCGTCCGGGCTTGCTGATATGGCCAAGGCAGCATAAGCGGAAGCTAACAAGATGTCGGCAAGTATGTCAAGCACAGTGAGGTGTTTACGAACCCACACTATTTGCTAATAATATGATCTGTGAGGTTGTCTCAGTAAGAGTTTATCACGCATGATCTTGATGATCGGCCACCTACAGGAAGTACGACGATCCGCCAATCACGCATGAAAACCACATAAAGTCGCCAAATCTGATCGATTATAAGTAGCGCCTCAGCACCCACATCGATATTGAACTTACCAGAATAAGGTCTTGGGCAAGCATCTATATAGTTCCCTTCAGCATTACTTTAGTACACCAGCATACAGGGGTTGCGCACCAGAGTAGCATACAGATTGTTTTTGAGCACGCGCGGCGTGGTGCCGTTGTCCAGCCAATATATCGTGGAGTAGTCCGGTACGTCAGCTGGCGCATAGACGAACGCTTCCAGTAGTTGTCGTAGAGACGCCCCGACATGAACAGTGCAGAGAAGGAAGAGCAACGTACACATCACTAAGAGTGCCCTATCAAATGCGCATGAGCGATAGCCCACTAGTCATTTGGAGGAGCTCGAACTTACCAACGCAGAGTAGGGACTTTCCTTACACGCAAAAGAACGAACATGCATAATCCATACATAACGCAGCTACAAGTTGATCTGTGTCATTCGGGGGTTCGATGCAGTCACTCGGGCTTACTTGACGCCTATGAGGAGACGTGTATCAGCGCGAGATAACGACAAAGACAATACAAGATATACCATACAACACAGTCTCAATCCATATCCCGATCATCGATATTTGGCCCATGGGAGGAAGGGCAGCATCGCTGGTCGCCATTCCTGTTCTCAAGAACAGACGACATGAAACAGGTCCATCTATTTATATAAAACTATTGAATTGCAAAGGTAGAACATATGTCCCGACTCGGAGCTATTAGAGACTCAATCTAAATCAGGCAGTATTGGTGTCGTAAATTTCTTGGGTTTATACGATCATCAAGATACTTATTCCATGGCCCTCCGGGCACCCCTGGCCCCGCAGGCCTGGTAATCAGTTCAGCGCATCTCTGTTCTAAAAGTTCTGTTAATGAATGTACAGTTCGACAATGGCCATCTCTCACTGGCACGCTTCCAAACCATCATTCAGAATTTCCATTTACAGTAATGCTTGAGGTCCACCATATTCGAAAACGAAACCTGTGACCTGTCCCTTTCGGGTCCAGGAATTCCACACTTTGGTAAGATACCTGCGACGATACAAGATGCTTATTATTTGAGACCATTCAAGTTAGTGTCACCGTTCCAGTATGAGTGTATATGTCACGGCTCGTTGCCTGCCGACGATGACGCTAGCACTGCGTTGCTCTACATGCTGCGTCGTCAGGCTAGTTGATCGGTCCATCCATACGTTGTCTGTCCCTCACCTCTTATGTAAAGGAAAATAGATGATCCGCCGGTTGCTGGGGACCCGAGTCCGAGTCGCACTCCTGCTGTTTCACTTTTCTCTCCCGGTCGTTCTAGACAACTATACAATTTCTTTTCCACAATGCCAGTGCCATACCATCCAGCTTACACCCTTGGAGCTTAGCATATCATCGGTGCCTTAGTCATTAGATTTTCGAGAGGTATTTTACTCGCTTTTTCACTTCAAGCCGGCCGATGGCTGATGATTGAAAGACTGTTTTTTTTGGCGGTGGGGTCCTACATCAAGACTGGTGGCGCCGTGGCATATAGACCATTTACTTAGGGTCACTGCAATGATCTTTCGCGAGGACGCGGACGAAGTAGAGCACAAACCAGAAGAACCCCACGAAGCGGAAGAAGACGAAGATGGTATGCGTTGCGTCAAACAAGTAAGTCGGAGAAAAGTGGAGCCCACGTTCGACCAACGTGAGCAACCGACGTTGACGTGAGCACTGCATTGATCAATCTGGCTCGCAATCTCGGTCGACGAGGCCGTGGCAGAAGTGGTTCTTTTCCGAGATCCCACGCACGTAGCGGACTTCTTGACATTGACCCTCCGTCCTCCTGCAACGGATGGTTCGCCGCATGTAACCAAGCGCTAACGTGCTGTCGATGGTATGTAGGGGCCGATTTGCGACCGTGAAAGTGTATCCGTGTCGTCACGTCTCCCTATGTGACGCGTCTCATCCAGGTTGAGGTCCACTGTGGGTCCCAACGTTGTATTCCGCAGTTCTGGGTACCGCGCGTCAGACTCTGGCAACGATCGGTCTTGCGCAAATCATATTAGCGTTCTTATCGGGTTACACCACACGATCATACGGTTCACGTATTGGATGATGACCAGAGGTTCCACGTGGCTCGGACAACCAAGGAACAACGAAGCACCGACAATCGTCATTAAAAAGAAACCATATCTACCTGGGTATTTAGTCTGACACCATGGTTAGAATGATCTAGCGAAGTGGCATCAGATTCAGAGTAAGGAAGTGATGGCGGGCATATCGAGTGTAATATCGTCCGAAGCGGTGCCATTCTCCTTGTCTTCCAAAGTTGAATGAACCCTCGCTAGACAGTACACTGTCACGGTGGCGTCAATCAATCAGTGGGATATAAAAACGGTGGGAGGAGATCAAAATGAAAACCGAACATGTCATACTCGTGAATGCATTTCCCACTAGCTACTTGTTGCTGCACCGCGAGTGATGGGCAAGTTGGCAACCCCTCTTGTATTCTCTAAAAGGTTGGTACTAGACACGAGAAAGCCGGGAATCAAATATGGGAGCTCGCTTGTGGTACATGCGGCCTGTGAAGGAGCTAGCTCCGGGGACTATCGAGCACGAATGAGTGGGTATGAAGGATGAGATACACAAGTAGAGACGAGTCGCAGTAATTCGGTCGGCTACGCTGCGGCCTCGAGCAAGGTTGGCAGCTTACCTAATAGCACCCCTTCAATGTACAAACTTCTTGGCGAGCGACTGAGTCTCGCTCTGCCATACAATGACGGAATTCGTTTCAGAGCATACACGCGATAATCTGAAGTACGGTTTGGGGTGACGCCCAAGCTGTCTTGAAACGAGATCACTCCACGGGAGTCGAGTACACTGACTCCCTGACGGGACTGTCGATGCCTTCAACTTCTTTCTTGGATCGGCCGTTCAAGCGTGACCATGTCAAGATACTCGTGAGAGATGAATATCGCACCGCACTGCATGAATTGGAGACAAATCGTACATACCGTCGAGGGGCCCACATTACAGGACAACCTGGGATCGGTACGTCATCATTTTGGCAGAAACGCACGGTTGCGTGGGAGTTTACCTGTGCGGCAGGCAATGTAGAGATACAGGAACCTTCTACTCCCTTGACAGTGGCACGAGACCACTGGATGTGTACGGGCCCTTGTAGGCTCTCTCTGACTCCAACGATCTAGTTCGAAGTCCCGCAGGCATCTTTTATGGTCTCCCGGGTCGCGTCCGCACCTGTCCGCACCATCCAGACAACCTTGCCCAAGCGAAACCGTTGGAAGGAATGGAGCAAGGAAGCAAAGGCTGAGTGCTATATTATAGATATTTGGTCCGAGAAGGAGATTGGAAACCTCGCGTGAGTGACTCGTATCCTGTCCATTGATGTTAAATTGATGTCGAACATACGATCACTCTTTCCAAGGAATGGGGCGGTGTTCCTGACAGCTTACTGCACTTCGTCGGTCAACATCTAATGGATTCGCAGATCGAGATGATCTACACAAACGTCGCCCCGAAGACTGACCGCAAACGTCCGCAAATGATATATTCACTAACGGAGAACGCCTTTCCCAATGATGCCCCTCACAATTCTATTTTTTTGGCCTCGGTATAGTACCACGCCTGCTATGCGTCGCAAGCTTTGTAGCATTTCTGTGCCGACACGAACCCTTCGCCGCATCCTAGGAGAGGCACTCCAAATGCAAGACAATCTTATCAGGCTGAATCTCTGCGTCAACCCGTCACAACTCGTCAAGCCACTGGTTACATCTACGAATCGTGGTTCCACACCTACTTTTCTGTGGGAAAACCCATAGTGCCACCGGGTACAGGGCTTAGATGGCCTTATCGCTTTCAGGGATGAAACTCGTTGAGACGAACTGGGGTGTAGTAAAGGTCGGGGTGCCTCCGCACTATTGGGTTGCACCCAATCGCTTCCCTGGCATTGACGCTGCACTCGTCCTTGCGATGTGGAGGAGTCTGATAGGCGTCTATGGAGGTTATGTGAATGAAGGGGCTATCGGCGTCTATCAATGATGCTCTTGAGATTCACTGTGTACGTCCCGCCGATTGTGGAGCCCTGACCATTGACTGACTTGTACACATCCATCATTTATAAAGGCGAAGAAGTTTGCATGCTGAAAACTATGGTGTACTTTGTACTATAGATCGTGTAATTGGTCTTCCTGGCTCGTTGATTGTCGCCGCCGGTGCGCTGACAAATGTATATCAAGTGTATCAAGCACTACATTGCGAACCCTTGCGTTTCGGACGACGCTTATCTAACGGGGACATAATGAGATTTGTCTTAGTATTGCATGTCAGGCCCAGCGGTGATGACGGTGACATTAAAACGTTGAAATGGCATTGTTATCCTGCATCTCAGTATCAGCATCCCGGTTCTGCGCCTCAGCAATACTCGGGGCACACCCACATGCGGGCTTGTCGACGCCAACGAGAGCAATCGGGCAAGGCGGACGTCGCCAGATGCCACGCGAAGCGATGAAACTTGGTGGTTGCTCTCCTTTGGTCTCCGGCGCCAACGATGCGCCAACAACCCACCCACCCAACGCGCCAGTCAGATTGGCATTGTTGTGTCAAGGGCATTTTTCTATGAAGAGTCAAGACCTCTTGACTCTGGAGATGCGAACAAGAGGAAATGCATACATACATTCGTGTTCATGCAGCCAATTCGTCTCTCGCGTTACCTGTATTCGTATCATATTCGGGTGAGATGGAAAACGGACGAGGATGCGCGTGAAACATGATGTACCAATGCGAGAACCAGCCATCGACGGAAGAGGAGACGCACATAGTTTTTGTGCGTTCGTTCGTGGGTGCTTTACGTTTCGAGAGAAGACGTAGACGAATGAGGGAACTATCTACCCCCGTGCGTACGTCTGATACAGTCCAGTGAATACGAGACTCTGCGGAGGTTGAATGAGCAGGAGGACGGCGATACCTAGAGAGGAACGTACCAATGACTGGTGTTTTGAGGGTGTCGACTTGCTTTCTCGTTATATCTGCATGTACCCACTGTGATGCCTCCCAACATCTTCGACTCGGAATCTCCCATTTTCATGCCACTGAACCTTGACAGCTGTGTTCCTCCACATCGTGATGGGAGAGTGCATGACCAGCCCGAGATAGAATCATCTTCCCAGATGACCTGGCGTCAGAGTTACAGGGTGCAAACTTCAGGCTAAACAACTTGCGAGCCAAAAGTACGTTTTCCGGAACAAAGAAGCGGTTGGTCAGGCCTTCAGGGCGTACAAGACGCCGGCGGAGGAGAAAAGGGTAGGGGGACTCGTGTTGCAGTGCGGTACATTTGATGGCGTTTAGGGTTCACCACGGGTACGGGTTACACCGCGGTGTTGAGCCACGGGTTTGGCGGGTACGGTGCGCGGTGTGGAAGGTTGGCACCCGCGCCAACACCGAGCACCGTACCCGCGGTGTACGGTGTTCCACGGGTGCGCAGCCTAAAATAGAAACTCAACTTTGTATTTGATCTCTTCAAGTTTTTGGTCATGACTTCGCACCTTCTCGTGGATCAAAATGGGCCAGTGCCGAATGTAAAGTGATTTGCACATTCATATGTCAGAACCATAACGATTCGTGACTTGCTTTGCCAGCTTCCTGTATCCCAGTCTGATTCCCAGAGTCCCCGGCTCAGAATAACTGCAATTCGGATGTGTGGATCGTGCGTGGAACGCGGGCCGTCCTGATCTGGCGCTGTTGCCTGTGCATGGACCAGTGGTGGCAGACGAGCTCATCCTCAGGGTATAAAAGTCAGGCAGGTCAAGGCAGCGTCAGCTCGTCAAGTTTTTCTTCCTGTCTTCTCCATGTCACCTCTGTTCGACAAGGACTCCACCACGTCACAGTCTGCCAAGGCTGTGGGGATTACTGGGACTCCAGCCGTCGTCATCGATGGCAAACGTGGTGTGACAATCGTCATTCCGCCCGTCAAGAAGGTAAAATCCTCTCAGTCGGAGCCAGCTACTAGTGACAGTGCCCAACGATCTGCCACTGCTGAACCTCTGGTCACCCTCGACTCTGACATTGAGGAGATCGACAACCCAGACTTGGAATCTGACGCCGCTAGTCAAGCCGCCCCTGGTGCTGACCATGAAAGTGACCTCGGTAAGTCCTCGAGCATTTCCATTACAGTTTTACTCACTATTTGTATCAGCGGCATTGAAAAAGGGATGGCACTCGCCAATATATTCCTTGTTCAGAGTTGATGCTGTGAGCATCCAGTATATTGATGGCCGCCTCTACACTTCTTTCCCTATGGGGCGAAGAAGTGTAAAAGTCCAGTTGCTGGTGTTCGTCAGTATCAAGACTCCAAGGACAAGTCCTCGACAACGAATCTGAAGAGCCATGCAATCGTGTGCTTTGGTAGGGAGGCTATCAATAATGCTTGTGGTATCAACGCTGGCGAGAAGCGTAGCGGCTCAATCCATGCAGTTTTTGCTCGCCAGGGACAGCGGCCTGTTGATCCTTCGCACCGCATGTATACCAATGACGAAGTGCGGTATGTCCTTGCCACTGATTGACAGTGTGATTTAATGTCTGATCAAGCAAACATAGGGCACAACTCGTACGCTGGATTGCTGAGAACAACCATCCCACTAATGTCATCAATGACCAACATCTCTCTTGTGCAGACGGCCTCAGTTGACGAACTTGACGCATATCTACAAAAGCCCATGGAATGTATCAAGGATCCGCTTCAGTGGTGGGTCAATAACAAGTCAAGTTACCCATCCCTCTCTCGCATGGCACTGGACTATCTAAGTATTCCCGGTATGTCTCATTTGAGCTATGTACAGTGATTGATTGATTGGGGTTGCAACAGCGACTCCAACTCCTGTTGAGCGGGTGTTTTCACAAGGTCAACAACTGCTTCACTTCACACGCAACATATTATCAGGTCATTCAATTTGTGCTTTCCTATGCCTTAGTGCTTGGACCTGCCATGACCTTATGTCGCTGGATGACGTTACAACAGTCCTTTGTCGTGGTAAACAGAAGAGAAAGCGTGCATCTGATTGAATACGTTGTAGAGACAGGTAACACTAGCATGTACTATCTTGCCTACTTTGGACAACAACCCTAATGCCCTGTCGAGCCAAGGATACCATGC
>JBBPRA010000314.1:0-30282 GCA_038092775.1 Boletus rubescentipes | reverse complement strand
ACAGGCTGTTGGGCGGCATTTCACTAGATCGAAGTCAAACTCTCCCACCCAGTGGAGTGGGACGGCCCGTAGGGCCGTGCCGCGACAGTGACAGGTTCACCGTATCGTGGCGCTATTTTTTCTTTTCCTTCTCATCCACGCAATGTATTTCTAGTCTGATTTTTCCTGCATGTACTTTTAGCAACTGTGGTGTGCGTATTACAAGTACTATCATAACACACGTTCGGCATCGTGTCGATAACCCGGGTCCCTGGACTAGGGGGACTTGAGAAGTTCGACTATTGATCAGGTGGACCATCACCGTATGATGATCGTGAGCTGATATGTCTTGTCCCGGTCCCGCGGGTCTTCAGGAAAGATAATATCTGACCCAAAGATCGCGCTGACCTTGACCGTTCTCGATGCATGCATGTTCAGGTGGATCACTCCAGCGCCGTGGACCAGCGCTCTGCGTCATACTCTGCTTCAGCGCATTGATGCGGGTATATTGAAACATGACGAACACCTCGACGATGATGTGAATGTAAATTCTATTAAGAGGTTACATGACGGTGGGAGAGGGATGGACATCAGGTGCTTCTGTACTTTTTTTGTCACAGTTCCTTGATCGTCATGTGGATAGTCTCTCACCAGCGGAGCTACTTGAGCGACCAAGGATGAAGGCGTAGGGAATGAATGATCAAGGTGTCTCGGTGTCGAGAGTCGTTACTCGCAACAGGGCTTGACCGTTTGTCGGACAACCACGAGACGTGGAGTCGAATGAAAAGGAAGCGAACAATCGATGCTCAACGCGCCCCATCCGTGAACGGCATCATTCGTTGATGCAGAGTCCGGTTTCTTACCCATCCCATCACCTAGATTGGCGACCCAAAGGATTGTCGACTGAAGGCGTTGACTGTGTTAACTGTCCAGGTTTCTTTTCTGACTCGCCGTTATTATTCCTGGAAGAGAAGTCGAAGGACAGGCCGAAGCAACTTTTTCGAAATGGGGGTCAAAGACTTCGGCACTGTCCTTGATGTCCACGACTGCCCGATGGCTCGTTCCGTGGATGCCACCCAAATTTCACCAACATTGAGATGTTTTCCCCTGGTGAGGACTCGGGGGTCGCCTCCGTGACGACAACGAGAAGGATGATGAAAAATAGCGCGCTGAGATTCATGTAAAATAATCATGATGAATGTGTGAACTGGACCAGGAGAGTATACGTGGGGAGAATGGTGTTCCGCAAATAGACGACGAGCGTTTATTCCACTGCTCTAATACTTGGCCGAGTATGTTTTGGAGGACAAGCTGGCGGTCTCTAAATCGTGAGTTCCTGGACGAGACATTTGAGAGCGTGATCCTGACGAGGACTCAAGGGTCGAGTGAAGACAGTAGTACCACCTCCAGCGATGTTCTCCGACTCGGAAAAGAAGCGAACACGATCGAAATCGATTGTCATGACTTCATACACTCTGTTGCATCCCTTGCTGATGGGAGACACATTGTGAGTGGTGGCAACGGAGGTCAGATTCAATGTTGGCGAGTCGAGGATGGCCATGAAGTGGGGCCGCCAATGAATGCGGCGAGCGTTGTTTTCAGTGTCGGCATGTCACGAGACGGAAAATGGGTCGTGAGCGGGAGCAACAATGGATTGGTGGCGGTGTGGAATGCAAAGAGCCGAGAAAGGGTGAGCGAGTTCAAAGGACACGGCAGCAAATCGGTGCGTGCGGTGGACGTGTCTCCAGATGCAACGAAATTTGCGTCGGGCGCAGATGACAAGATTGTCTCTGTCTGGTCGCTCGCTGGCAAGCGACTACTTGGCCCCTTGCGACACGACTATGAGCTGGCTGCTGTCAAGTTTTCTCCCAACGGACTCCTCCTTGCCACGGCTACGTGGGACCGCAACTCCGTCCGCATCTACGACACTCAGAACAGCGACCTCCTCGTCGACTTTCCGGTCCGGGTCAGCTCGTCATTGAACCAGTCCCTCGCGTGGGCCAACGATAGCAAGCAACTCTTTGCCTTATCTCGCGATGGGAACATCCATTGTCTTGACGTGCCCAGCAATACTGCGACACCCTCCAGATGGCTCATAGAACGCAGTAACAACAACCCCAAGTGCATCACTCTAGCAAGTAATGGGCGTTTCATCGTAGCCTCCAGTGATTCATCCGTCTCGTTCTGGGACACTATGACACACGAGCAGATTGGGTCCGTCATCGGGCACACTCATGCCATCTGGTCCATGGCTGTCTTGGCAAACTACGACCTTGTGATCGCCGGAGACAAGAAAATCACCCTTATAGAATTATATGGCATCATTCCCTCATCCTACTTCGACGTGGTGAGTACATCTGCATCAGAAACCCGCTGCACTAAATGGCTGCCTAATCACAAACCGCTTCGTTGACCGTTGCAGACACCCCGTAGACGAGAATTCCGGCACTCAAAGGTCGACATGATTGATCCCAAGGAAACCATTCAAGAGCTTCGTCACGAACTTACTACATCCAAACACGCAGCCAACCAAAAGGAGGAAAGTCTCAACGAAATTATCAAGTCCCTTCGCGCACGGGACGAAAACTCGAGTGCGTTCGTTGGGATCCTGACTTGTCCGTCGTTGACATCCATGTCCCTCAGATAGGAAAATCGCACGTCTCGAAAATACCGTCCAGCAACTGCACGAAATTCTTCTCGCACACGAGCAGAGATATCAATGCGAAACCCTGTATGCCGAGGGCCGCGTAATTGCTGCTGCCACGTCTCTTCTCGAGATCACGAATACCGTGAGCGAGGGGGTGAGAGCAGACAAGACGATAATGAACTGGCTTGCTGGTGAGTTTTCCCGTTGCGAATCAAAAGGAGGAACTGAATTCCTATCGTCAGAGTTTACGAACCGATGTGCATCGGCACTGGATATAATGGGAGACAAGGCATTAAATACCGAGAACCCTGATGATGCACTGGCAGCTTACTCCACTGCATTGTTGCTTAGTCCCTCAAATCAAAATGCTGTACTGATGAAGTGGACGAGAACGACATTAATTAGTGGGTCGGCGAGCGAAGCATTGCTCGCTGCTGCCAAGGTGCGCGTTCCGTGATAGCCCAATGCTGACACTGACTCTCTTCTGGTTCAGTTCAAGCTTCCGATGTCTCTCATCTACCAGGTGATCTGTGACGTTCTTGAAGAACAAGGCCGCATCACGGCGGCTATCGAATGTTTCCAACAGATGGGAATCAACCTGACCGCGGACACGGATTTCCACGCTGAACGGGCGTTGTGGGAACTCAGTGAGTGGTTGCATGGAATATAACCCGATGGTTGTTCAAGCGTTACATAGGCTTTCAGCGGCGATGTACAGAGAGGCTAGAGAAACTCGGCAATGCAGCAATGGACTCTCAGAGGTATAATGAAGCGGTCGAACACTACTCAACTATACTGTCGCTCGACTCAGTGGACCACGTGGAGATACTCCTTAAGCGGAGCAAGGCACGAGCCTTGATGAATCTGTGGGAGGAGGCGCTGAACGACACTGACGAGGTATCATTCTTACTTCTCATTGCTGGACAGTTGGATGAAAAAGTATGCAGGCTATCAAGCTTGATCCGTCATCTTATCAAGGCTACAAGTGGAGGCATGCGGCATTACACAGGGCGAGACGCTATACGGAAGCCGCTGAGACCTTCCATATAATGCTCTTAAAACTAGAAGAGTCTCCTTACGAACACATTCGGGGTGAGTTATTTCCTCAGTATCACTCAAATCACTCGTTGATATCAGTGATCAATGACAGAACTTCGTTGCCAGTATGTTGATGCCGCGCCTACAATCCGGCGGATTATCGATCAGACCACTCGCCACATGCCGCGGGTACTCATTGACGTCACTAGCGGCCGCCTATATAGCAAGAAACAGCAAGCAGCAGCATTCGAGGCTCTCCCGATCTTCAATGAACTTGTTTCATCAATGACGACAGAGCTGGACTATGCACGTATTTGGAGGACGGTGAAGGAGTTCTATCGATATGTGATGCTCTCACACACATGGGAGGATGACGAACCTTTACTTCAGAAGGTCGAGGACATATCGATCTACAAGCTCGAAGAATCCCCGGCGAACCTCAAGTTACAGAGGTTTTGCTCGTTGGCGCGTTCTCTTGGATTCCAGTGGGCGTGGAGTGACACATGCTGCGTTGATAAAGTCAACAACGTGGTATTGCAAGAGTCGCTGGTGGCAATGTTCACGTGGTATCGTGGTTCGTCCCTCACGACCGTGTACCTTCGCGGCGTCTCGTCGGAGTCTCAGCTTCCTGGTGGTCTCAAGAGGAGCATCTGGAACACTCGCGGATGGACATACCAAGAATATGTTGCTGCCGAAACCGTCCAGTTCTATACCGAGGATTGGAAGCCGTACCTTGGTCTAGACATGTTCAATCACAAGGAATCCCCTGTCATCATTTCAGAGATGGAGCAAGTGTCGGGGATTTCAGCACAGGACTTGGCTGTACTTCGTCCAGGCTTGGAGAGGGTTCGTGAGAAGCTTTTTTTGGCGTCCATGCGCCAGACAGCACTCACGGAAGACATCGCATACGCGTTGCTTGGCATCTTTAATGTTTCCATCCCGGTCATATACGGCGAGGCCGATCGTGCGGTCGGTCGACTTCTTGAGCACATTCTGACGGGCTCGGGCGACGTCACGGTCCTCGCTTGGACTGGGCGGGCAGGTAGCTACAACAGCTGCCTACCCGTCGACCTCACTGTTTACAACCAACTCGTGCCGCCGCACGTCCCACAACCCATCAAGGCAGATGAAATGGGCAATATGACCATCACAATGTATTCGTCCCTGGCCGACCTTTCTCTGGCCGTTTTGCTTTATGACCACCTCAACAAACTTCCTTCACCTTCCCTTGCTGCCAGTCGACTCCGCCTTTCCGGGATTGTGTTTTCAATCACCCAACTTGACGTTACCTCGGAATTGGGTTCTGAGACCGACTTGCATGCATACCGTGCGACAACGTCTACCCTGGGGGAGGTAGAGATCCAGACAACTGACGACCTCTCTGGGATGCAGGATCTCATCTTCATACATCCCTGGATTAGTCCCTTGTTGGATCAAGAGTTTGTGCATGGTGCATCTACGCTCGATGATTCCACGCGCGCACTGCGGCTCGTGGCGCGTCTCGGGCAGCCGTTTGGTGCGCTGTTGCTGGCACCCTTGTCGCGTGTGCAATATCGGCGCGTTGCGACGGACTGTTTCATCGAGGTTCGGGTTCGCGAGGGGACGTCGTTGACTGAGTTGATGGATGGCATCCGCACGATCGATGTACAGTAGATGTGGACCATGCACCCCCGAGTGGACGATCTAGTAGGAGGTAATTATAGTACCCTACTCTGATGACTTTCCAGTCACCGTAAAATTTTGAGTGGTTTGATTTTCATTTTACATGATGCGAGTCAAGAACGTCGCCAGACCACTGGTAAAAACTGCACACCCCACAGCGCTAGCTACACTCGTGATCGCGGGCACATGCGGTGGTGAGTATGTCTGACATCGTAATGAGCACAAAGATGGTACCCTATCGACATGATATGCCGCTGATCGCTCAACGGTTATGAAAGAAACCACGACTGACCACCTTCCTGGAATGGGTACGGCCCCCCGAATTCCTTGGGGTTCCAGTTTCTAATGATATCTTTGTTCCGTCGCCTCACGTCCTTGAACCGTTCATTCGTCACCCACCCGTCGCCTTCCAGCTGCAGCCCGTCGACCACTTTCTCAACACGCTCCTCGTACTCCTTCAACCCAGGATATGCCTCCCGATGTTTTGCAATCTTGTCTTCATCCCATTTGATGGGGAACGGCGTGCCAGGAGCGATCTCTTCCCAAGCATCTTGAAGGTCTAAGAGCACCTGTCGCAAATGATGCATACCTTCATACCACGTCCGCGACGCGCTGAGAATCGACGGTATGATATACTCGATATGGGGATACGTCTGCGAAGCAAAATAAAGGGGGTTACGCTGCATGACGCGTGTCTCGTAGTATTTGTGGATGACAGCGAGTCGTTCTTGACCTTTTAAATATTCCTTGTCTGCTTCTGAATAGCTCTCGAAATCTGGGGGAAGCGTCGGTGCGGCCATGCCTGGAGGAATGGTGATGCGGCTGTCTCCTTGATATCGGACGCATGGTGCAAAGGTGGCTTGTAGGAAGAGTGGTCGGACACTGATCCCTTGCCAATCGATCAAGCCCAAGATGTCAGGTGAACCTTCGGGAGGGACGAAGATGTTAGATGCGTGAAGATCAGTGTGCCAAAGCACCGGGGCACAGAGCTCGTCTGGGGGAAGAACGCTCGGGATGACCGCAAGAAAGTCGTCCAGGAGACGGATGTGAGCGTCGGGTACGTTCTCGCTGTCGGAACGACGAAACAAGTCGCGAGAGTTGCGTGGAACAGCAAAGGTGGTCAACCATTGCTTTTCAATGTCTACGATTGCCTTGATATAGGACAACGTATCCGGCCCTGGAAACGGAGTCAAGAGTGTGCATGAAGCATGAAAGTGGAACTGACAAGGCCCGTGGTCGGCATCCAGGAGACTTCTCTTTCCTCGCCAGATATCCCAGTCGACATAAGGTCCTATGCGGAATCGATCAGAGCCGCCTCCCTCTACGCCCTCAGCATAGAGTGGAAGTTGCTGCAACTCGACGGAAACGTCCTCTTTGTAATACAGGCTCCCTATCTGAGAGAAACGATACCGAGCAAATTTACACTCTACGTCGATGAGTTGGTCCACAAAGTGCGTTGCTTCGCGCTTAAACTTGTCCATCCGCTTATGCAACTCCACACCTTGTACGTGTTCCATTAGAATGTACTCGGTCCCCACTTCAGATGCGTCCGCATCTGCGCTCCAGCTCAGGATACGTGGAACGGGTAAACCGAGTATATTCCTTGCGTAGTCCATGGTTGCGACTTCGCTGGCGGTGCAGAGACGACGGGGAGCTACAAGTGGACAAGGGATCTTGGCGATCAACTTGACGCCGTTGTCGAAAGTTAGTAGGAAAATTTTGTTAAAAGAACCTATCCAAAGAGGTTATGAAGTTGGAGATGACGTTGTCAGACGTTACCTTCCGCAATTTTGGCCATCTGGACACAGCGGTCGGCACCTGCTGCGGTGGCAGCAACCCGCTGGAGGGCGTCTACGTCGAAGGACACATATCGAATACGCATTTCTATAAAACCTGTCGATTAAGAGTGTTCAGAGTAGATACCACTGCTCACGTTTTCCTTCATTGTAGATCCATCTTCCAGAAGTGTACCGAAAAAAGTGGTCATATTGCTTGGACCTACGCCTAACAGGGAGACTGCAAAGGCGATGAAGGACTTGGATCATATTGATGGGTCTATGTGCGCAAGAGTTGAGCTCCCGTAGCAAGCTCACTGGCCTAACAGTGCAAGCTTCCGGTTTGAATTTTCAAGCGCTAACTCGGACTACTTTAAGTTACTCTCCCACATTACGGAGTCCCACAGTGCGCAACACTTAGGCTCGGCATCACGTGGAGGTTACGTGACTAGATTCTGAATATTGAATCGTTGCGGCCTTATCGTATCCATAAGATATCATACAATGTACAGGGCCATCCTAGCTGGCCTGAGAGTATTCCAACCCGCTTCAAACACGTTCCTCTTCAGCTAACCATACAAGTTAGAACAGAATTCAAAGGACAAGAATGAAAACCAAATCTTACCTCAACAGTTCAGTAAGTTTGCCCACGAATTCGTCATCAGTGAGCGGATTGTCGACGGGGACAGCGACCCTCGCCAATACCTGATGAGGGTTCTTGTCGGCTATGGCTGCGACTCTGGGGTTTTTGGTGTCCTTGTTGGCTTGCAGGACGAGATCTCTGAAGGGACGTCCATCTTCTCCTAAGTAAGATTTCCCGTAGTCAACGCGAAATGAGATGATGTGGTCCTTTGACTGATTAGGCCATGCACGGGAGCCGTCCGGAGCTGTGGCAAGATCGCCAAGGATCTTGTCCATTCCATCGGCCTGTAGATGGAGTAAGATATAAGACATACAAGTATGTTATATATCCAGGACATGGTCATGCCTTCTTAAAAAGCTTTTTCCATTGCTTGAGAGACGTCTTCAAGCCCTTCAACTTTGCCGTTTTCGCCATCTGATCCACTTTCTGAACAAACAACGAACGGGTGCAGTACGAAATACACGTACCGTATAAAAGTCTTTTCCAGCAACGATAATGAGTTCCCCGTACCAATCTGAAAGGTGGCGAGAATCAACAAGATCAGGTGAAGCATCATAAAGCGCATCTCAGGCTATCTATATGGGGCGCGTTTTTTGAGTTTAATAGATACGACCGTCCACTCTACAGCAAATAGTTGGTCGGTCAGCTGTCCAAATCACATCAGCGGAACCCACCCGGATAGCGATAAAATTCTACAAGTCCCGGGCCAGTGATAGGATCCAACTTATCAGCGGGCTTGATCAGATGGTTTTCAGACAGACACACCAATCATTCAGAGCTCTGCATTCAAATCATGTATGCCAACTATGTGGGGTACAAAATTGATGTAGAGATGTCGTTGAATTGATTGTGTGGATGTTTATCATTTGGAAATTGGGGTTCAGATACGCCTTATGTCCACGTCCGCGATGGGTGCGCAGTTGCGCCCATCGGTGGGGCTACAGACGGTGGGCTGAAAGCCGCCAACGGCCGTGACGGAACACTAGCAGTGTAACCAGTGTAACAGGCATCAGCAAAAACGAACCAAGGTCACCAGAAGTACCCACCGTGACCATGCTTGCGTCCCCGATCATTATGGACCTCTGCTAGCCTGCTGCCCATTTTCGTTTTCGCCAACTTCAACAAGAGCAACCTTGTCTATCGACAATGCGGAGGCCGCCACCACGGGTGCAATAACAAGCGCCCGCTCGGTCAAGGTCAAGCGCTCGAGAGATGATCGCAAGTGCCAGTGTACGAACTGATGCATAGTATCGATAAGACACGCGTATACCAGTCATCGCAAATAGGATCCTTTCTTCCGTCGCTTTGGTACTACTTGGCGGTCAAGGAATGGTGAGTAAGTAGGCAAGTCATTCGAGAGGCCTCTGTGTGCTACTGACAAAGACCATTTACATAAGAGTCCAGTGCAAACAGTTGTCCTCCATGTCTTGTTAACAAAAGGGACGCAAGAACGCTCGAGATCGATGGTCGCTATGCAATACACTCAGTCGCGTTCCTCACGGGTGGGAAACACATCGTGAGCAGTAGCGGGGACAAGATTCGATGTCGGCGAGTGCAAGATGGTGCAGAGGTGGGGACGCCGATGGATACGGGGGATGCCATCTACAACATCGCCGTGTCACAAGATGGAAAGTGGGCCGTGAGTGGGACGGCAAATGGTTTGGTGACGGTGTGGAATGCAGAGACCTACGAAAGGGTGATCGAGTTCACAAGGCACGAACAGCCGCCGCGTTCTGTGGATATGCCAGTGTCAAGGTCTGGAAAGGCGTCCTGGGGCAAATTACTGGCAGGCACTCCGTGACGGAGCGGTTGCCGCTTGCTGTGGACGTGTCGCCAGACGGGACGGAAATTGCAACTGGGTCGACCGATTTAACTGCATCATGATGTGTTTGGTCGCTCTCGACTGGCCAACGGTTGCTTGATCCCCTGCAGCACAACTACTCGGTCGTTGGCGTCAAATCCTCACCCAACGGATGCCTCATTACCACTGGCACCGTGGATGCCGCGAAGGAACCCGCCCGGGCCTGCGGTTCTGTTAGGATCTACGACAGTCAAAATGGCTGCCTCGTCGACGTCCCGATAGTTCCTTGCTCAGAATCCAACCAATCCTTCGCCTGGGCTGTTGATAGTAAATGGTTCTTTATCTTATCTCGCGATGCGATTATCTACTGTCTCGACGTGTCCAACAGGACGGTTCTCTCTCAGTGGCTTATCCACAACCGTAGCTATCCCAAGTGCATCGCCCTGGCACCCAATGGTAGATTAATCGCAGCCGCCGCAGCCACATCAGTGTCGTTTTGGGATACTAAAACGCACAAGAAAATCGGGTCTGTCATCGAGCATGTAGATTCCGTCGGATCTATGGCTATCTCAGAAAATGACGACATCATGACAAGTGCACGCACGACAATCACTCTCATGCAGCTGTGTGATATCCTTCCGTCATGCTACTTCGATGTTGTAAGTGCATCAAAGTTCAGCTACGTGAGATGCCTTCCTATTCACCATTCCGTCTACTGATACAGATGACCCGTGAAGAGGAAATATTGTCCGTAGGTGTTGAAGGGATGAAACTCGAGGAGATAGTCAAGCTTACTCGAAAACGAATGTCTAGGTGTGTCTATCGTCACCCTGCCAGTAACTCGCGCGTCACTGACATCCACGCCCGCCAGACAAAGAAATCACTCATCTAGACGCGAGAGTATAGGGACAAATGCTGTCCTGGAGGAGACGGTCGAATCAGTTCGCGCTGAAATCCACGATCTTCGTTCACAGCATGAAAGCTTATGTGTGTGTTGTATCCTTTTCCTGTTATTTGCCTTTTTTACATTCTTGTTCGCTAGAAAAAGTAATCGCGACACTCGAAAATATCGTTCAAGAACGGCGTACTGAGCTCGCCGTATCTAAGCGCAATGCTGATAAGCCCGTCGAGTCCCCTCGTGCACAGAACGAGAGCTCAGGTACACTTACTCTCACCCTCACACACGCGTTTCGTTGACCTACAAGTCTATTAGAAAAAAAATCGCACGTCTGGAGGCACTCACCAGTGGCATCAAGAACTTTTCAGACAGTTTGGCAACTCTAAGCACGCACCGATTAGCAGAAAGATCATCACCTGTAGATGAAATCCGTGCGTGGGCTGCAGGGTTTAGAGTCTTCAGATCGAGTGCTGCGTAACGTGTTTCGTGCAGAATGCCTGACTGGTTCCGGGTTTCCCCTATTTACAAGTCTGAAGTTCGCACCACCGTAGCGAGAGGTGGGAATAGGCGCCCAACCACGAGGTTATAGTCCGTGCCACTTGATCATGATCATAGCGATACGTATATTCCCCCACTGGGTGTGTTACAAGTAAACAACCAATCATGGTGAGTGTGTGAGTGGGACGATGGAAAGGATGACACTGACAGGAATAGGAGAGTGGAATCGGAAGGAAAACTGCAGCAACGCCCACCAAAGGGAAGAACGGTCTATGGTACCAGACAGAAACAAGGGCCGAGTGTCCTTGAAAGTTGTACCCACCTCATCGATGTTCAGCGAAAAAAAAAGCCAAAACGATCGAAATGGTGGTCGAGAGAGAATACGTTCAGTCGCGTTCCGCGTTGATAAGAAACACGTCATGGAAGGTGTGTTGGCGAACAAGCGGGGATTCCAATGGATGTGATTGCGGTGCCGCGGCCACGAGACAGTGGGTCGTGACTTGTGAGTACTGGTGATGGTGTGGAATGCGCCAGAGAGAAAAGGTGATCGAGTTTACAGCACACAATTATGTGGGTGCACTCAACCTCTTGCGACCGGATCGAATGATGGGATTGCCTGCATCTTCGCTCTTAACCGCCCGATTCCTCCTACAATGTCCTTTTCAACACAATTATGTGGTGGCCGCAGTCAAAATTTCACCCGACGGACTCTGCCTGCCAATGACATCGTGACGTGGGTCTAACGGGCCGTCTTCTCTTTGACTTTCCAAATCACAATCAACCAATCCACCGCTGTCTCGACATCGCCTTCTGATCAAATGGCGCATCTTTACTACCACAGCGCTAGCAGTGGCGACAGCAAGTCAAAGGCAATTGTTGAAGCGTGTGAGTTAATTACTTAACATGTAGCCTATCAAGCCACGTGCGTGGGTGACGTACACAGCGTCACACTGGCGCATCCTTTCACTCCAAACCTAGTCGAGTATGTTCTCCAAGGCGGTACATCTAGGCCCAGGGAACGGTGAGTACGTGGTTGGGACAATCGAAAACACAACCACTGATGAGAACAAAAGCGTCTACTCGGAGAAAAAGTCGACCTTTCTCCAGTCACCGTCGCAAAGCAAAAACGATTGACATCGACGGTGAAGGGAGCATACGTTCAGTCGCGTTCCTCATTGGTGGGAAGCACGTCGTGAGCGGCGGCGTGGAGGGCAAGATTCGATGCTGGCGCGTGGACGATGGCGAGGAGGTGGGCATACCGATCGATGCATGGTCTACTGTGTGTACCATCGCGGTTTCGCCCGATGGAAAGTGGGTCGTGAGTGGGACTAACAGCGGCAGGGTGACAGTGTGGAATGCGGAGAGCTTTGAGAAAGTGATTGGGTTAGCAGGTCACGATGATTGGGTGCGTGCGGTGGACGTCTCTCCGGATGCGTCGCGGATAGCGACCGGTTCGTATGACAAGACTGCCTGCGTCTGGTCGCTTTCCACTGGCCATCGACTACTCGACCCCTTGCAGCACGATTGGTCTTTGGCCGCTGTCAAGTTCTCACCCGACGGACGTCTCCTTGCCACAGCCACGTGGTGCCGCTCTTCTCTTCGAATCTACGACAGTCAGAACGGCAGCCTCCTTACCGAGTTCCCAATCCAAGTCTGTTCGTCCGAAAACCAATCCCTCGCATGGGCTAGCGATAGCAAGCACCTCTTTGCCTTATCTCGCGATGGGAACATCAACCGCCTCGATGTGGACAACGGGACGACTCTCTCACAATGGCCAATTCACAGCAAAATCAATTCCAGGTGCATAGCACTCGCGAACGATTCCCAATTTATTGCAGCCTCTGCAGGTTCGTCGGTCTCATTCTGGGACACTACAACGCAAAAGCAAGTTGGGCCCGTCATCCAGCATCCTGCGCTCATCGTATCCATGGATATCTCAGAAAAATACGACCTCGTGATCGGCGGGGGCAAGCAAATCGCTCTGCGAAACATCTACGATGTGCTCCATACATCAGCCTACAAGGAAGATACAGGTTCGCTTGCATCGAAAGCTGACAAATTTCTTTGTCGGCTACTGCAGATCTTCCCCGAGCATGTCATGCGGCGTACAAAGGTCGAGCAAGCTGAGCTCGAGGAGACGCGTGGAACACCTCATGTGCCGGGCGACAAACAGAGTATGTTCGCTAGTATCCTGAATCGTGTTTCATTGATGTACACATCCACTAGACGAGCAAAAATAACGACTCTAAAGAAACCGGACAAGAGATCTATCACAATCCTGCTGTGGCCCAACGCGGAGCCAGTCAGAAAGACAATAGTCCCAACGAAATCATCATGCCCCTTTGTGGCTCTCCTCGCGCATGGGACAAAGGCTCAAATCCATCCATCGCGCTTCCGTGAATGCCCATCGCTACGGTGGTTGAAAAAGGAAATGGAAATGGGTACGATGTGCGTCATGTACAGGTGGTCGGGGTGATTATGTATGAATAGGAATGTGTTTTGGCGAAGGCTCGGAGCACTGCCGTTCGTCTTCTACCAGGGATCAGCGGGAAGTACATAGAACTTAATTATTCAAACTACTTGTCGCGCGCTTATATGTCCAATTTCATACTCCGCCTCGGCATGAAGTCATAGGGGTCAGCCGTAGTTTTCGACATCCATCTCGGAGGTCGCATCTTCAGACTGCATCGAAGTCAATTCTGTTTTCCTAGAACAAATTCACTCCCTGACGGTGAACATTCAGGTTAGATAAGTAATTGACAATCTGATACTGAGTGATTCGGTTGTGAAGCTGCCGATTCAAATGAGTCTATCATTGACCACCAGCAATGTTTGTGGTTCAGTCTTCATAACTTCAGTCATCTTCCTAGCTGATGGGAGACACATCGTGGGGGTTGACTTTGATGGCAGAATTCGACGTTGGCGAGTGGACGACGGCCAGGAGGCGGGAAAGCCAATCAATGTAGGAGACATTCAAATTGACAGTCTGGCAGCATCACGAGACGGAAAGTGGATCGTGAGTAGGGCGGCAAACGGTCGGGTGACTGTGTGGAATGCAGAGACACACTCAAAAGTGTCTCGCTTCAAAGCCCATTCAGACTTCCCGGTGGAGGCGGTGGATGTGTCGCCAGATGGGACACGAATTGCAACTGGACCGCATGACTCGACTGTCTGCGTCTGGTCTTTATCAACAGGCAAGCGGCTGCTTGGCCTCCTGAGGTACAACAACGTCTTGGCTGCGGTCAAGTACTCTCTCAACGGACGGCTCCTCGCCACTGCGACATGCGGAAGGCATTCTGTTCGGATCTATGACAGTGAGTGCGGCCGCCTCTTAATCGACGTCCCAGTCAAAGTAGACGCATACAACAAATCCCTCGCCTGGTCTAATGATTGCAAGCGTCTCTACGCCTTATCCGACGGTAATATCATGTACCTCGACGTATCCACTGGGAAGACGCTCTCAGAATGGCCCATCCACAGTAATGACGATCCCAGGGGCGTCATCCTAGCAAAGAATGGAAGATTCATTGCAGCCTCTGCCAACACAACTCTTTCATTCTGGGACGCCACGACAGAGAAGCAAATTGGGCCCATCATCGAGCGCATAGACGTCGTCTCTTCCATGGACATCTCACCAAACTATGACCTCGTGACTAGCGGAGTCGACTCGGCTATCGTTCAAAGTCTCCGCGGGATCCTTCCCTCGCCCTATTGCGACAATGTAGGTACGTCTGCATTAAGAGCACTGTCTCCTAACTAACGGAGCATCTGGTTGATTTATGCAGCGCCCCTGCGAGTGGAAAATCCCACACACTCTGGCCGAGACGGAGGTTGCCACTCTCGAGTTGCTTCTCGCCGAAGTTCGCAACCTTCGCGCAGAGCAAGAGCGTTCATGTAAGCTCATGGACATCCACTTGCTCTTGTCTGACATTCATGTCTACTAGATAAAAAAATTGCGAAACTCGAGGATGCCGTCCAAGAGCTTCGTACTGAGCTCGAAGAATCCCAGCACAAAGCCGATCGACAAAAGGATAACCTCGACATGGCCATCGAGTCCTTCCAAGATACTGTCCAAGACCTCCGCAACGAACTGTTCGAGTCCCAGCGCAAAGTTGATTGGGAGAGGCATGACTTCGGCATGGACAGTGACATTGACACCTTTTCGTTCTGATCTTGCGCATGGGACTTAGATGAGGGTTTCGTGGACCATCTCATATCCAGGACGGCGGTCAAAGTATGTTCGTTAGTACCCAGACTCTATCACAACCTCGCCGCGTCCCAACGAAGCCGTCTTATCTCGTGGCTATCCTCGTGCATGAAAAATCCACCCAACGCGCCTCCGTGAGTGTTCGTCGCTACTTTGATCGAGAAAGGAATGGGTATGGATACAATGTGCATCGTATACAGGTGGTCAGGTGGATTTATGTATATGAATAGGGAACTATAGGAAATGTGTGTGGGCGAAAGCTCCGGAGAACTGCGATTTATCCTTCTTCTACACAATGTTTCCACCCTTTCCACGTGATCTCCCCGCTTACGTTGAACGTTGCATTTTCGAACTATGTTTGTTTTCCAAAACACACCCATGCTTGCTGAATGGTGAGTATTCACGCAAGACAATTGCAAGTCTGACGCTGACGTGACCCACCTTCCAAGCTAAGTCGATTCAAATGAGTACACCATTGACCACCAGTAATGTTGGTGCATCGGGACCAAAAACAATCAAAAGCAATGGTTTAGACTTCATGAGTTCAGTCACGTTCCTCGGTGGTGGGAGGCACTTTGTCGGGGGAGGATTTGATGGCAAGATTCGACGTTGGTGAACGGACAATGTCCGGCAGACGGGGAAACCAATGAATACTGGAGACTTCCGCGATCAAGTTGCCTGTCTGGCTGCATCTCGAGATGGAAAGTGGCTCGTGAGTGCGACGGAAGAGAATTGGGTGACGGTGTGGAATGCGGAGACGCATTCGAGCATGTTGCGGTTCACCCCCCATTCAGGCCATTTGATAGGCACAGTGGATGTATCGCCCGATGGGACCCGGATCGTTACCGGATCGCATGACTCGACCGCTTGCGTCTGGTCTTTCTCAGCTGGCGAGCGACTGCTCGGCCCCTTGAAGCACGACTTCAGCTTAGCGGCGGTCAAGTACTCGCCCGACGGACGGCTCCTCGCCACCGCGACATGCGCAAAGCATTCCGTTCGGATCTACAATAGTCAGGACGCCCGCCTCTTAATTGACATTCCCATCAAAGTGGACGGAACCGACCAATTCCTTGCTTGGTCTCACAATAGCAAGCATCTCTACGCCATATCCGAGGGAAACGTCATGTTTCTCGATGTCTCCACTGGGACAACGCTCTCGGAATGGCCCATACCTGGTGGCGATGATCTCAGCGCCATCATCCTAGCAAGAAAGGGAAGATTCATTGTCGCATCAGTCGGTACAACCCTTTCCTTCTGGGACACTATGACAGAGAAGCAAATTGGGCCTGTCATCGATCATGGAGGCGCCATCTTCTCCACGGCGTCTCACCAAACTACGACCTCGTTGCCACCGGAACTAGATCAACCGTCGTTCGAAGCCTCCGTGGGATCCTCCCCTCGCACTATTGCGACAAGGTGGATGCATCTAAATCAAAACACTGTCATCCAGCTAACAGATCACTTTATTGTCTGATGCAGCGCCCCTGCGAGCGGAAGATCCCACACACTGAAGCGGAGAATGCCACTCCCGAGGAGACTATAAAATTACTCCTCGCCGAGGTTCGCAATCTTCGTGTACAGCAAGAGCGTTCATGTGCATTCATGGGCACCCACGTGTCCTTGTCTAACATCCATGCCCACTAGACAAGAAAATTGCGAAACTTGAGGATGTTGTCCAAGAGCTGCGTACTACAACAGAAATGTCCCAGCACAGAGCTCAACAAGATAACAACACCTTCAGTACGGCCATAGAATCCATCGAGGATACCGTTCAAGAGCTCCGTGACGAGCTTGCTCGATGCCAGTTCCAGCACAGTGGTGGTTGGGAGTAGGAGGGTTTCAGCTTTGATATTCGTTCTTCGTTCTGATTCGCATGGGTGCTCATTGCCACCCGCATTCGCGACTTGAGACTATCTTGGGGAGCCCGTCGTGTCCTTTGTGCTATCCATCGTGCAAACTATATGCATCATCATGATGTCCTGTAGTTGAAAGACGCATAATTGTACAGTTTCCTGTTAGGCTTACGGACACGCGTTTTGCAGCAAAGTTGAAGATGGACCGTGGGACCAGATTGGACCGTTTCGCTGGACGTCCAAAGTCACGCTCACTGGCAACTATCTCCTTGAGTCTCTTGGCGGATTTTCGCCTGA
The DNA here is from genome assembly GCA_038092775.1 of Boletus rubescentipes. NCBI lineage: Eukaryota > Fungi > Basidiomycota > Agaricomycetes > Boletales > Boletaceae > Boletus > Boletus rubescentipes. The sequence goes on along the minus strand of JBBPRA010000314.1, from coordinate 12,984 downwards.
GCCTTTTCGCGACATAACCACACAGAATCGTTGAAGGGCCCAGGAGGATGGTTATTCCTGGGTCTGAAACACGAGTCAAACTCCGAAGGGCGATTGCTTTCAAGATGTGACTTAGACCTTCACATGCACACATGGGCGATAGTGAAGGCCGTAAAGCAGTTGCCGACATCCAACGTACTGATCTATCGCAGATACCATTACAATTTATTGACACATTAGTCTTCAATTCTCAGTTTCTCAACACATCTCAAAGTTCCTGAGTAACTCTCTCCGAGAACCATTCTCGCGCGGTCGGATCGAGCAACACCAGGGGTACTTTGACTTGTCCAGACGCGATCCTTGCATTTTCGCCTTTCCACTGACGAAATTCCGCAAACGTGCCCGCCTTGACGATCCATATCGTCGGGAGGCGCATTTTCCCGAGCTCGAGCGCATTCTGAAGCTCGATGTTAGTGGCGACGAGGGCATCGAATAATTTTTGCAGTGCTTCATGTGCGTTCGGACCTGCGATACGATTGGATGGTGAGTAGTTGCTCGTCCTTCATGCTGAGCGCGCAGACGCACCAAGAGGTCCTGCGAGCTCGATAAAGAAGCCTACAGTGGGCAGTAACGTGCGGTCATCAACCGCGGCCGTGAATTCTTGCACTGGAACCGCATCTTCTGAGCCAAGGACCTGGATAGCTGTTAGGAGTTGATCATCTGTGATCTGTGCGAACGGGAAGCGAAGTGTAAACCTGTCCCAAACCGATCATCAGTGGCTGTACCTGGTGCGTACGAGTGGTGAACACTGACACTCTCCTCCCAACACATTTGAATAGTGGGGAGTTACTCTCGGGGTGAAACCCAACGATGTGGACGATGTCACCCAGTCGATACCGCCACAAGCCATCTCGAGTCGTTACGATTGGTTCGTAGCGTTTGCCCACTTCCACTTCCCACTGCGTCCTCGCTACAATTAGCAAATATTCGGATCTGGAATGTGGAGGATTAAATACTGACTGCTTGGCGGAGGTTTTCATGGGTTGCATCTAGAGAGACATCCAAGAACTCGGTGACGTCATGGTGCAGAAGAGCAAATTCGTCAAGTTTGTTCACATCATACGGAAAACCGATCATGGCCTCCGATGAACCATATCCAGGACAACGGATGGCGACATTTGGTCCCAAAATAGACCTTACCTGAATGAGACGTTTCAACTTGTCACAATCATCAGAGCGCGCGGAACCACACCTTTGGAAGCACGGTAGCGAATGGGCCACTGCATATTGTCAAAAGCTCGTTCACCTTTGGCCAAATGCGGGCGAACCATCCTTCAAAGGAGAATGGAGGCCCGATCTCAAGGAGTTCTGCTGCGCGCTCGGGGTTAGGATGGAAATGAGCCTACTTGACACTTCAGTAACGATATTCAACTTCATATTTATCGACCTTTGACCTGCCTGCAAGTATTCTCGGACATGATCTATCCCATTCAGATCAGGGAGGGTACCATCCCTAATACAAGATACGAGCACATCCCAATGCTCGTCGATGTGGCGAACGAGATCAACGAACTGCGTTGCGAACAATATATGGAATCGGAGCACGTTTCCGCGTGCAAGGAAAAAGAGCCCGTGAATGAGCAAGAAGGAAGGGTAGTATCTGATCACAGTCGCTGCCCATGGTGTAGCGTAACCTGACACTGGAACGCACAGGACATTCAATGAGTGTCGTCAGTGGCAGGAGAAAGAAACATACTATTGAGGGACAGGCTACTTTCATCGTCGATATACAATCCAAGGATCCTACGCAGATATCCCCCTGATACGAGGCAAATTGGGATCCTTTGAACCACTTCACCTGGTGCACGTTCTATCACCCTGACATCGCTATATCCTGTGCACGTCACCCCAGCAACCGGATCCTTGTCGTTTGGATCAAATAACTGGCGCATTGGGATTTTTAATCTTCTGTGGTGATCATATTTCGGCAGTATCTTTGGGCTCGTTCCAGATGTAGCGCTGGAAACTGCAAAAAAATCTGGTAGTCCAGGGGCAAACATATTCACGACGTCCTCTTCCTTGCACGGCTGTACATTGAATTTATCCACAAATGGCTTGTACGAGTCATAAGTGGAGAGTGGGACATGGGCCCGAAAATTCGCTAGCAGAGTTGCGTCGACCTCGGTGTCATCGTGGGTTGAGATGGTATCACGAAATGCGGCGAGCGAAGCCACTTGGGAAGCGTACTGGGTAGTGATGTTGTCTCGAATAATGCTGAGGAGTGAAAGATTCATTTGTTCTGGAAGAGGGACTACCTGCTGAGACGTTTGAGTCGGATTCGTGTTAGCGACCGCCATGTGGTTGAAAGCGAAGAGAAATCTGGATCGCACAAACGTCAATGGCACAGATCTGAGTCAAGAAGCAAACCTGTGGATGGATTATCAAGTTGGCGACGACGAAAAGTATCCCGCGCCTGTCACCCGCTCTTATACCCCGACTGATTTAGGTTTGAGGGTTGTGCGCCGCCACTAGATCTGGCACTTAGGGCAGGAGCATGATGGGGGTTTCTATGCTTACCTGCCAATGAATGACCGAAGTCGTCTTGCAGTGCCAGTGGGAAAAACCTGTGGCATTTTCTCCCTTCTCGATGCGAACATGACTATACTTACGTGATTCAGACCGTAACCTCCATATTGACTTTAGGTTCAAGAGAGCAGTGGCAGAGGGTGCAGGATTTTAAGTTTCAAGGGCGTCAATCGTACATATAGGAAGACTCGCCTTTTTAACACTTTCCTCCGGTACTAGTAGTTCAATTGTACCATGACCCGAAGGAAAGCCTCGCATGTACGAGTTGGCAGTAGTCGCGCTGGCAGTTACTTCTGACATCAGATCATGTGACCAGGATCATCTTCATCAACCACCATGTCCTCGCTATACCGTTCCGCCATTAGCGCGCGGATAGCTAAATTACCTGGCCTACCACCATCAGATGGAGATGAAGATTACGATGAGACGGACGAGATCGCAGATTCACTTGGCTCACTGCCATCTCCCGGCAGAATGGGACCACCACCCCCGTAAGCCCCGCACGCGGCCATCGAACATATGCCCATTAACCTCTTCCTGCGCAAGCGTATCCTCGATTCGCGCGCGAGTCCCCAATCCGGAGTACACACCGATTCGTCCAGATGCATACGGGCAGTATTTTGCCCAGGCTCTTCAAGTCGAACTTCCGACGCGCGGACTCGTCGTGCGTGCGTATCATACCCTCTTACGAGGCAGTGGCGTTATGATCATGCATCATGGTGCTGGATACTCGGCATTGAGCTTTGCGTGTCTTGCCAAGGAGCTAAATGACTCGATTGGGAAGGATGTGGGAGTCTTGGCGTTTGATGCACGGAGGCATGGTGAGAGCGTTTCATTCTACCTGGTTCATTGGTTTGAATCTGTATTATTACAGGGAAGACCGTCCCGATGGAGGGTCAGTCGGATGAGAATCTATCGATGGACGTCTTGGTGGATGATTTGGTTGCACTCGTCCAGTCAATTTTTAAGGACGCAGAGACTGCCCCTGTGCTTATGGTGATTCGTTCATATCTTTAATCACTCCTTTGCAGACGGGTTCATGTGTTTTTGTTCTCGATAGCTCGTGGGACATAGCATGGGTGGTTCGGTTGTCGTTCGCGCTTGTCCAAAACTCCAAGAACTCAAGTACGTTGTGTCTGGCGTTGCTGTCCTCGATGTGGTAGAAGGTATGTGAATCATTTACGTTCCTGTTTCGTCCATTAATATTATCGGAAGGCACCGCGATCGACGCGTTACCCCACATGCATGCACTATTGGATACACGTCCAGAGGGTTTCCACAACGAAGAAGAAGCTATCGAGTGGCAGTAAGTGTCTTCAAAACTTGCCATCACTCCCATCGTCCATGATTGTGTTAAACACCTAACCCGAGTCAGCCTGACCACCCACGCGATCAACAACCCTGCCTCAGCGCGAATATCCGTGCCTTCGATCCTCATCCCACAAGAATCCACTCTCGCGCCTCTCACGCGAGCGAATAGAGGCTACGCCTTCCGATGGCGTACTCCGCTTAAATCGACAGCACCATACTGGCAGTGTACGTTGTACCCGCTTACTGTTCCTTTTCGTGCTCGTCTGACGCGCTCTCGCGACATATGTAGCATGGTTTGACTCCCTGTCGACCCTCTTCCTATCTACTCGGACGGGGAGGCTGCTGATCCTGGCCGGCCGAGAACGCCTCGACACGACGCTCGAGATTGGGCACATGCAAGGCAAGTTTCAGCTCAAGGTGATGATAGGTAGGGGTGGAGCGTCCGTGGGCCATCTCGTACATGAGGTGAGTGTGAGAACCTGTCGCGGATGGTGTGGACGCGAACGGATGGGGTTCGCCTAACTGACGATATGGCATAGGATGACCCGGTGGAGTTGGCGGAGCATCTACGGGAATTTTGGGAGAGGAATCAAAGGATCGTAGTGAAGGGGAAAGTGATCAAACGAATTGGGGAGGCTTGAAGCCGGGTTTCTGGCACTAAGTAGCAACTAAGATGTACGATAGAAGGGGGCGTGCAATTTTGGGCAAGTGCTACCAAGTAGAGACCGACTCTTGCATGTATCTCCTGTTAGAGCTTGGAAGGCGGGTACTGGTTCCAGCATGCGGAGAACTAGTGAGACGAAGAAACGGACGTCCACATTCCAATACAGAACCTGGTGTCGTTTCGCTCCATCTATAGACGATTGCTCCCTTCGTCCAAATGCACTCGTGGCTCTCGCAAGATTATGGCGGAACTGTCTGCGTTGTACCTAAACAAGCCCTCGTCGCAACCTCATCATGGTCGGATGATAAGTCTCCAGCGTATTAGGTTACGGTGATCATCGTCATCACTGCTACAATACCACGCCGCGGACAACGGCACCACAAACCAATTCGCGATACTCTAGCCACATAGCATACGCGCCTGACAAGGACCACGTAACGTGAGCCACCCCAGCAGCCTGCGTCATCCGACTGACCATCACCGTAGATGGCCGTCGTCAGCTCGGCACTAAGGTGCTGTGCACGCATGATCGATGGAACAGGTTGCATGGTACGGTGGGGAGATATGACCACTGGCATGGATAATGTGATCACTCCCGGCGGCGCTGCTGAGTAAGAAAGCAGTTGAAGACGAAAACTGGCACCTCGTCCTGGAGACTATCAATGATTCCATCGGTCTTGGGCGGATTGGCTCCAGAGATAATTTTTCCAGCGCAGATCAAGCAAGCGTGCGTTGATTCGAGCGCATATAGCCACCATTGGCCACTCTGAAGTATTGTATGCTCACCGGTATCGCATCGCTCGCGACGTTGGCACAGCAGACCAACGTACGGCTCCACCCTTGCACCACCCGAGCATACATGCTCAACTGAGATAATTGAACGTAAGACACGCCCACAACCCGCGTCAACTGACCACCCTATATAGTCGCCGTCAGCTGGGTGTAGGAGGCCATCCACTATGATCAGAGACGGCAAGGACAGCATTGGATCGGTGGAGGACGTGGAATCGTCGTGCTCGTCGACGGGAACTGTGCTGTGCGAGAGCAAGCTCTAGTGGTTGTGGCAGGAAGAGAAGAAGGAGAATCACCCAACACTTGGGTATTTATTGTGCCCTGTTTGGCAACCACTTTGAACAGGGCAATCATCATGCTTGGCCGTGTTAACCTTGCGCACTGACGCGAACGACAGAGCTAGGGAAACATACTCCACATGGCATGGACCACCGGCACTAGCGCTCCTTGTATTAATATTGAGGCTTTTCTGCAGAATCTTCCCGCGAAAGGTACCTATGGGATCATAGTTCATGTCAGTGTTCGAAGGCCTGATGGCGTAGTTGGTTATCGCATCTGTCTAACACACAGAAGGTCTCCTGTTCGAACCAGGGTCAGGTCATATTTTTTTCTCTATTGTGGGTCGTTCCTGCTCCAGACCGGTGCCTTTTACGACAATACTGTACCTTAGCAAACAATAAGAACGTAACTTCGTAAAATTTAAGCAGGAAGATAAGGGTACATGTGACTCTACACTCTATGGTACACACAACACGGAATCGAACGGCGTGTGCTCAATCCAGCAGAAGTAGAAACAACGCTGAAGGAAAAGGTGCTCAGGGTAAGGGTATGCAAAAATCAAGATCCGTTGATAGTCCCATTTCAAAACGCAGTCGTCGAATCGACCTCGATGGTCGGCACGATCGACGCGATGAACTTGAGGAAGACGACAAGATAAAAGTCCACGCGCATTCCTTCGACTTCCTCGTCTTCACCCCCCGCAGCACCGGCGGTCTTGTCGTCCTTGGTCGCCTTGCGTCCGAACCCCCACTTCTTCTTGCCTTCCTTGCCTTCCTTTCCGTCCTTCTTGCGCGCCGCGAGTTGTTCTTCGACGACGCCTGCGTTCATCCGCTCGATGACTTTCTTCATGACGCTTGCGTGTTTGCATGGGTGGACTGAGGCTGCTTGGAGGGTGGCGGAGTGCGGGAATGCCTCGATGGTTACTGTCTTGAGTGCGTGATCAGCGGAGACATCCTGGAAGATCTGAGACGGCGTGAGAGGGGTGCGATTCTACGATGCCATAAATATGTCAGCCAGTGACCTCTTCCGATACGACAAGAAAGGATGTGATCTACCTCATCGTAGCCAATCAACCAGATCCGCGGGGTCTGGTAATATTTGTCGTATGTGATCATCACATCGTAGGTTCGGACTTGCAGGAGATTGCCTTTTGCAACTTCGATCTGGCTGAGGAAGAGGTCAGAACATAGGGTGGGGGAGAGAGCAGGTTGCGTAATGAACAACAAACATGATACTCGCCTCGCGTCGATGACGCCTCCCGATGCAATCGCCTTGGGCACTGCAGTAGCCTCATCCTCACCCTCTTCCAAGTCCTCCTCTTCCATATCCGGGATGTCGTCTAGATCAGGCGTCTCACTGACGGTCGCACCTGTCGTCGAACTAATTGACACGTTTCCCATCGCACTCGCAAGTTCCTGCTCTCCGTCGGCATCCAAGTCTGGGATATCATCGATCTCGCCTGGATTCGCTGCTGAATCAATAGTTGCTTTCCGGCCGGCATGAGTCTCAACCCACTCGTCCGCTGCACCGCCGGACGCGTCCCCAAAGTTGAGTAGGCGTTCTGCATCTTCGTCGGCGTCGGTGTAGGCGAGCGAAGTAGCTCGACGGAGGCAGGGTACGCCGCGAGTGACGAGGTATTGCTTGTCGGTAGGGAGGTAGTCACGGGCCTTGGACGCGTCCCCACGTTCCCTAGTCGTGGTTTCAGTTCATCGAGGCATCCTTCCCGTGCATCGCAGAAGGGAAATGAACAAGGGGCTTACCATGTCCAAACAGGGAACTTGTACGAGAGGAAGTCACCCGCAGCAACGAACTCCTCTGGTTGTGGTGTCAGGTTCGAGAGGAATGGCGTACAAGTGAGACGAGAAGACATACCCGGTGTTATCCTGCCATGCTCCTTGAACTTACTTTCCTTGAGCACCTGTGAAATACGGTCAGACGAGGACGTAGATGTAAAGATATAGGCCAACGCACAGGACTGAGGTAGTCGCGCACGGCCCAATATTGTTGCTGAGGATGTGGTTGGTAGGTTTCAGTCAATGTCAAGCACAGAACTTGCCTGGATTGCGTGCATTTCGAGCGTGGAGAGAGCTGGTAGAGGATGGATCGAGTTCAAGGAAGACAGCCCTTGAAACGTTGCCACAATCAGACCCTACACCAATCGATCTATCCTAATCTGGAAACCACGTGGCAACCTCTAGTAAGCAGTCTCGACCGAAAGCCATCTTCAAGCCCGAACACTATCTGTTCATAACTTGGATGGTTCTCAATATGTTCTAGCAATCTTAACGTCTTTTTTGGAGGGTTGTACAAGGTCAGTTGTAAGCTTATCGTAGCCCCTTTAGAACCGACTCCTTTCGTCACCTGTCCTCGAGGCTCAGCCATCAGAGAAGAACTGCCTAGATGCGGCATGCCTGCGGTCTTCTGCTCCCAAGAATTCTGGAGTATGTAAAGTCGCACCGATGGTGCGCTCGCATTCCGGTGCAATTGCAAGCTTCCTCATCCCTAGTTTTGCGACCGTCGCAAACTTGGAACCAGAAGGCGCGGTGAATGGTTCTTGTCAAGGTCACCATGAATTGGGGTTTTCACCGTGCACCTAGACTCTGAGAAGTCACCACACGTAATACATACGCGATCTATTTTGCGTCCGTTGAGTTTGCACCTGTAACAACTGGAACGCTCCAACTTCTTTAGGAGAGTACTGGTACTCAGTACGGAACGCTGAAACAACTAACTTCTGGTGCCCTAGTGGTTTGGTCCACCTAGAGGACTGCCCTTAGCGCCATTAGATTTTATGCCCCCAGTGGGTCAGTGCTCGGTATGTTGTACCCATAGCCACTTCTAGATAACCTAGGGTATAAAGATCGCAGTACCAAATAACCTCACTCATTTACGTTTTCCGATGCCTCTTTATGTTTCCGTTTCTTCTTATCCTTCTTTCTACCCTCCAGTATCGGCGCGTCTTTAGCATCCTTACCCTCCTTTTCTTCCCTCTTGCGCTTCTTTTCGCTGGACGGCTCCTTGGAAGCGGAGGAGTCCTTTACTTCACCGAGTACGGCAGCAGTGTCTGTACTTTGCGAGTCCTTAGAACTCTTTTTTGTCTTTTTGCGGCCACCATTTACAACCGCAACATTTCCATCTTCCGTGCTGTCGCCTTCTCTCCTCCGCTTTTTTGACGGTTTCTTCGAGTCCTCGGTTTGTGTCACGGATTCTGCCAGTGGTGCAGTAGATTCGTCCAACACCTTGTCGGATTTACGCTTCTTCTCCCTTTCCCGCCTCTCCTTAGGTTCCTTGTCCTCTCCTCGCGCCTCCGAGTCTACCTTGGGAACATCTGCGTCAGGAACCTTATCTTTCGACTTCTTCCTTTCCTTCGAGTTGACAGTCTTCGCCTGTTCATCAGCCTCTATCCTCGAATCGTTGCAAACAAACATTTCGTTCTCATTGCCCTCGGCCTGCGTCCTCACATCCGTCTTGGGGTCGCCCGCAGAATGGTCGCCCTTGGACTTTTTCTTTTTCTTCTTTTCCTTCGGGTCATTGCTCTTCGCCTGTCCGTCGACGGACACTTTCGACTGTTCTGCTACTGGGACTTGGTTTCCCTCCACCTCCTTTCCTTTCTTTTTATCCTTCTTCTTAGTGGCACTCGTGACCTTGTCAGGTGATGGCGCGGGCGGTACGGACGCGTGCTCCACCGCACTGGACTCATTCACCTGCTGGTGACCATACACACTCAGCAAAACCACGAATGCACATATATACACGCGATTTACCTCGGCCTCTCTGCTAGAGTCTTTCGACTTTGACTTTTTATCCTTGGTCTTCTTCCCCTTTTTGGATCGTTCAGAGGATGGCGCGGGTGCATTCTCTTCGTTTTTCGTGGGCGACGATGCCGTCCCAGGGTCAGGAGTTGGTAGAGGTGGGGGTGCATCGGCATCTACGGTCGCAATTTTAGTTTTGAAATTGGAGGAGACGTCGTCGATAGGTGTCGTCACGGGAGACATTCGCTGGGGAGTACCGAGGGGCATGCCGTTGGCTCCCGTCGCTTCATTGCGCGGTCGTCCTCCGCCCTGGTACCCACCACGACCTTGGAAGCCGCCCCTCCCGTTCCCCCTTCCTCTTCCCTGGAAGTTACCCCGACCTGCGTATGCATTCCCATTGGTATTTCCGTCGCCATTTTCACGGCCCTAGTCAACGTCAGACACCCAAATCGATCTTATGAGGTGGGGAAACATGACGGAGGGAAGGCGATGCCTGTTATGAACAATGGGCCACGTACATTCTTGGGCCCTTTATACAGGCCCTTTTGGTACTTTTCTGCTTCGGAAATACACGACGTATGGGACTTGAACTCGGCGGGGGTGTGAAATGTGACAGAGCAGTCGATACAATCAAAGCCAGCGTGGCAGCGAGCATGGTGTTGGTCCAGTTTGGGTTTTTTGACCACGTCGCTGCAGGCTATTAATGGTATGAGGCATGAGGTATGACCGTGAACGAAGATAGAGGTACAGACAGTGACATCTAGATGGGTTATGTGCGTGATCGGAAGTTATTCAGGATCAAGCAGAGGGTGTGGCCCGCGTGGGGATCACGTACTGAAATGAAACCATCCGGCGCGCCTTTGATGACAAGTCGTATGTACAGATATCGGGTATGGCCGCACGAGACTTTGATGCAGCCCGAAAGTCACCTTGAATCGATCAAGTATAGGACGTCCGGACTCCGGAGGAACAGGCGAAAACTAAAAACTAAAAGTGAGGTAAACGATCATGTCACGTGACCGATATCCTGGCTTGATTGATCTTGATCTCGACGTCCCAGAGAGCAGGTTTCGTGGCATAGAGACCAGGCTCGAAAAATGTTATTATGACAATCAGGTGAATTTATGGGTACTAGCATGTGACAGCGAAATTAATCATATGAAATAAATGTACACATCGCAAGATAACAAGCACCAAAACGTTCAATCAGAAAAGGGTGATCCCCCCACTAGCCTGCAAACTCCAACTCCGATGGAATTGACTTCGTCCCTGTTACAGAGTCGCCGTGAACGCGTTTGTGGCAAATATTATTTTTTGTCGAGGCCAACGTTATGGTGTGATGATTCCGGCAAGCTCCTCGTTTGTAAAATTAACGATATCATCACTAGAAGGACGGGATCGCGACGGATCGACAGTCGACCAGCACCATTGGATAAACATCCAGCGACGCTCAGTGACCAGTGCACCGCTGGGCCGTCTTGGCGTCATTCCTCTAGACACCGCATGTACAACTTGTACCTCGCGAGTGTAGTAGTGGTAGGGCACCTTTCCTGTCAGACCCTGTTCGTCGTCATACACGGCAGAACGGCCATGCTCGAAAGTTGCCACGAACCTGTAACATCACGCCACCAAATGAATACACATCACTGTATTTGGTAGGCGTAACCTTTGATGATTCTGCTTCGTCCTCAGATATATCAAGGTCAAGTAGTTCGGGAGCCGTCCAGCGTAGGGTACCCCTTTCGTGGACGGAAGTGGCAAACGAAGATCCACCAAGTTCCGTCAACAAGGTTGACAGACCAAAGTCGGAGATGTAAGCCCTCCCGTTTTTGCAAACCAGAACATTTGACTGGAGAGGTTGTACGTCAACGTCCCAACATAAACATGAATGGGTGTAATATCACATACACCGGACAGGTCTCCGTGCACGACAGAATTTGAATGTACTAGTCAAGAATGTTACTTCGTTCAGAGTGGCGAATTACAACACTCACAATATTGTAGACCAGAGGCGGCGTCATTGAGCTACGGCACCAATGTCATGTTACTTCCCGCTACTTTTCGTAAGATTACTTACCAGAGTAAGGATCTCAACAACCGAGAGTTTATCATGATGGTTCTCCAGATAACCCGTCAAAGTGCCGTTCTCTATCCAAGGACACACCATGGCAGGGAATCGACCGAATCCCGCAGTAGTTCCAAGGAGTGGCAAGACATTCATATGCTCCAGGGTCAACCAAATTTTGATCTCCCGGCGAAGCCGCTATAAGCTCGCGACCTCAGTGAAATGATAGAATCCGCAGCAGTGGTGTATCCAAAAAGGAAGTCGTACCTTCTGTTTTTTGAAAAAGTTTCCATCGTCAGCTGAATATGTTCTGATGGCTTTAATTGCGACCTAAGCTCATTAATATTTGTATCTTTTACCACAACAGATCACACACCCTGATTGGTTCCCGGCTCATTTGGAGCATCCCGCTGTAGATGTCTGCAAAGCCACCGGATGCAACCGGGTCATGACTGTCTCGCCTGACATGCCTTGTGAGATCATTTGGGAAGCATCTTGAGTGAAAGCTGTTGCATGAGTTCACAAACTACGAGTCATGGCTGTACCGCTCACTCGTTATAAAAATTTGGTGTCTTGTCAGACTTTGACTCCCTCGAGTTTGTAACGACATTGAAACGATAGACACCATCGTTAGTCGAAACATTCGCCTTCGAAAATCGTCATGAAATCGAGTACTACAGTGTGGAGCACTTACATCATCGATATAATGCCAGGGGAGGATATCTCCAAGGCTCCTGATGGTAATTGTCTTCCCTCCACCTATTGCAAGGTCGTAGTTGGGTGAAATAGCGATGGAGCGGATGGCATCTGTATGCTCGATGACAGACCCAATTTCTTTGTGTGTCGTAGTATCCCAGAAAGAGACCATTGAATTTGCAGAGATCGCGACGAATTTTCCATTGCTCGCTACGACCATACACTTGCCGGGGTCGCTGCCAGTATGGACAGGCCATTTGGAGTACATGGCTCCCGTGGTCACGTCACAACATTTGATGTCACCGTCGAAGGATAAAACGGAGAGGAGCATGCTATTAAATGACCAGGCGAGGGATCGGTTTTCATATGAAATAACTCTGATTGGGAGATCGACGAGGAAGCATCCGTCCCGGGTGTTGTAGATACGGACGGATTCTTTCCACCAAGTCGCAGTAGCGAGGAGGTCGCCGTTCGGAGAGAATTTGACTGCAGCCAGAACGCAGTCGTGTTCCAAGGGACCAAGGAGCCGCTCGCCAGACGAGAGAGACCAGACGCAGACCGTCTTGTCATCCGAGCCACTGGCAATTTTCATCACGTCTGGAGACACGTCGACAGCACGCACCCAATTTTTGTGTCCTTGAAATTCGGTGACTTTTTCGTGATGCTTCGCATTCCATACGATCACCTGGCCATTTCCCGCTTGATTTCCCGTCCCAGCAACGACCCACTTTCCATCCCAGGACACCGCAATATCGAGAACAGTAGTGTTTCCCGCGTCCATGGCCGTTCCCACTTCCTGGCCATCTCCCATCTGCCAAACTCGAAGCTTGCCGCCATAGCCACCGCCGATAAGATGCTTC
>JBBPRA010000313.1:0-30412 GCA_038092775.1 Boletus rubescentipes | reverse complement strand
ACCAGTGTTGGGATCTAAGTCCGAGACAAGGATAAATTCAGCGAGCGGGAAAACGATGCCTGGGAGCCTCAGCCGACTAGCCACCAACAGTGGTACGGGAAGGTTATTCACATGGTCATACAACTTCTCGGCCAGTGACGGGTCGCGCAGGGAAGCATGTAGTTCCGTGAGTGAATTGGTCATGTCGGTGTTGTTGAGGGGGGATGGAATATGTGATATGGCGAGTTGGTTGTATACGGTGAGGTCGGAAGGTAGACAGCTATTGTAGCTGCCCGAATGCCCCGTCCAGGCAAGAACTGCAACATCACCTGATCCCGTCAAGATATTCTCCAGGAGACGTCCGACTGCTCGGTTGCCCTCCCCATACATGACCGTTATCCCAACATTGAAGATCCCGAAGAGGGAATATGCAATATCTTCTACAAGTGTAGTTTGGCGCGTGGATGCCAAGTAAAGCTTTTCTCGCACTCTGTCCAAGCCTGGACGGAGGCTGATCAATTCTTGTGCTGAGACACCTGTCGCATTCTCCATCTCCGAAATAATGGCAGGCGACTCCTTGTGGTTGAATCTATCCAAGCCAAGATATGGCTGCCAGTCTTCCGTGTAGAATTGGACAACCTTGGAGGCAACGTATTCTTGAAATGTCCATCCACGGGTGTTCCAAACACTTTTCCAGAGATCGCCTATCTTCTGTGACTGTGACTGGATACCACAAAGGTAAACAATCGTAAGGGACGCGCCGCAATACCATGTAAACATGGCAACCAATGACTCTTGCAACACCACGTGATTCGTTTTGTCAACACAGCAAGTGTCGCTCCATGCCCATTGGAAGCCAAAAGACTGAACTAGTTTGCAGAACATCTGGAGCTTGTTGTTGGCAGGGGAAGTTGCTAGCTTGTAGATCGAGATATTCTCGACCATTTGAAAGAGGGGCTCGTTGTAATCCCACCTGTGCGAGAGCATGACGTATCGGTAAAATTTCTCTACAGCTCTCCGAATGCGGGGACGGTCAACTCGTCTCGTCATCGAGGACAAAAGCTCGCTGTAGATTGGGAGCGCCTCGAATGCCGCTGCTTGCCGAGATTTGTCGTGGAGCCGACCAGTAGCCGTGTCGATAAGAACACGTGGCATTTGGCGGATGGTCTCCTTAACCACATCTCGAATCGTTGGTGTAGCATCAACATACTGGTCTCGAAGGTCTGTGATAAAATAAATTGAATGTGCCCTCATGTGACATGCAGGAAGTGACTCACCACGAACATGGGGGTCGGGGGATTGTTCGATGGTTGTTAGCATGACGTTGAATGCTTCGAAGGCTTCTGGGTAACGTTGTGAGCCATGTAGTGCCGCATGTCTTCTCTCATATCCTCGATAACATGAAGGATTGATCTTAATGACCTGAGGGGTACGTGTCACTGAGGATTATCTGCCTCCAAATGAAGTACAATCCATACCTCATCTGCATCCTTCAGTGCTTCCTCCCACAGATGCATCAATGCTTGTGCTTTGCTACGGTTGAGAAGGACGTCGTTACGGTTCGTCGGATTAAGCGTCAGTATAGTGGTGTATTGTTCGATGGCTGTCTTATAGTCCTTGGAGTCCATTGCGCGTGCGCTGAGCGCCTCAAGCACTTCAACAAGTCTCCGCCGAAAATCTGTTGCAAGCGTTAGTGGATCCTTCACCCGTCCAATAACAACTTACCAGGTAACCATCGTTTTCGTTCGTCTTGCATGACTGTGTCGTTTGCTAACTCGTTCGTCATCTTCCGGAGCCACTCGATCGCCCCTGCTACGTTCCCGGCCCCTTCGAAGGCTTCGCATATGGCTTGATAGACCGTAAATGTTGGAAGCTTGAACTGGGCGGGAAAAAATAAAATATCAACGAGGTCCAAATTCGGAGTATCGGCTGAATCCCACCTTTGAAGCAGCGCCCGGTATTTCGTTCACTGAGCCGACCACCAGCATCGTGCTCGTCCACTTCATTAAGATAGAACTCGAAGTCGGTAGACTGAGGGACAGCGCAGTGGAATATGATGCAACTGCCTCGTCATGTTTTTTGTCACTCAACGCCATGTCGCCAATTCCCTCAAGCGCGGCAGCACATCGTGGCCTGAATTCTAACAGTAACATTTGAGTGGAAGCCATAAATCAGCGACGACTCAACTCACCGGTAATCCAATGCATGAGTAGCCCGTTGGTTCCAACCTGCTCACTAACCGTGTTCATAATCCTGAGCAAGGATTCGGCAGCCTCGTTCATGCGGCCCTCGGAATACAGAGCTTCACATTGGAGTTTCTGCTCGTATGTGCGCAAGTCAGCCCGAAGAGAGTCGATGACCTTGAGGAGGTCATTCTTCTCCTGACGGGCTTTCGCTACCTCAGCTTCAAGAGCATGCCGTGCCCGCAATTCCGATCTTTGTCTCGCTCCGAATTCAACAAGAGTACCCGTTAGGTGGTCAACCTCGCTCTTACGTTCATTGACTGAGTCGCGTGCTGCGGCAAGTTGTTTGTTGAGTTCCGTTTTTTCTGATTCTGATTGTTGTAGAGCGGCTTTGAGATTCGCGATTTCCTTGACTAGTGGACACGGTTGTCAGTGGAATACAAAGTCGGAGGATCAATAAACATACGCGACATATAATCCTGAGTGCGAAGGTAATCAACAGTCGTCTTGAGACTGACGCTCTCCCTTTTGACGCGTCGGAATTCCCGCTCATGAGGATCAATCTCGAGTAGTCACCCAGATATGAGTAAGGCCGCATCTCTGAATTGAGGACGCTTACATCGACGAAATGGGATTGGGGGAGTATGCTTCTGAGACTCTGAAGCGTGATTTTTTTGTCTGGTCCACCGCTTGCGAGGCAGCTGTTGTCTGCTGAGAGAGCCATGCAATAGACGGCGTCAGCGTGCTCCAGGATGGAACCGATTTGTTGGTAAGTTGTCAAGTCCCAAAATGAGACCGATGAATTCGCAGAAGCGGCGAGGAATTTTCCGTTGCTTGCTAAGGCAATACATCTGGGATTGTCGCTGCTGTGGATTGGCCACTGGGAAAGCAAAGTTCCGGTGTGTACATCGAGACAGCTGATTTTCCCGTTATAGGATAGGGCAAAGAGGTGCTCGCCAT
This sequence comes from Boletus rubescentipes, assembly GCA_038092775.1. NCBI lineage: Eukaryota > Fungi > Basidiomycota > Agaricomycetes > Boletales > Boletaceae > Boletus > Boletus rubescentipes. Next base: position 27,290 of record JBBPRA010000313.1, on the reverse strand, counting down.
TGGGTGACCATGCAAGGGACTGGTTCAGAGGTGAATTCACTGTGATCGGAGCTTCGATGAGGAGGCGGCCGTTCTGGTTGTAAATCCGGACGGAATTGTGCCACCACGTCGCAGTCGCGATGAATTCTCCGCTCGGAGAGAACTTTACAGCGGCCACATTGTTTTCGTGTTTCAATGGCCCGAGCAGCCGATCCCCAGACGATATGTCCCACACGCATACGGTTTCGTCATGCGATCCCGTTGCAATTTTCGTTGAATCTGGGGACACGTCCACCGCGCATACCACGTTTGTGTGGCCGTAGATCTCGGTAACTTTTTCGTGATCCTGCGTACTCCATACCGTTACTCGGCCGTTAGTTGTCGCACTGATGCACCACTTTCCGTCTGGTGATCCTGTGACGTTGGTGATACGTGCTCCCGCATCCATTGGCTTCGCCACCTCGCTGCCGTCTGTTAGTCGCCATCGTCGGACTTTCCCTTCGTGACCACCGCTAACAAGCTGCCTTCCATCAGGAAGAAAGGCGATCGAATGTATGTCGCCTCGACCACCTATTTCGATCTTTTTGGAGGTTGCTCGGTGAACACCACCATTCGTGGTGGAACTGTTCTCAATCGGCGCTTCGGAAAACCCTGAAAGTCAGTCCCACACTTCCACAATGCAAGCGTTGTACACACCTTTCCCTGCCAGTGACCGCCGTGCTATCTTCGAAAACATGCGTCAGAGAAAGGGAGAGAAACACGATCAGACTGCCATTACCAGTCAAAGGTTGGCGTCAACCTCTTATTTCCAACAGTGCACACAGGTTCCCACAGCAATTTCCTCAGGATCAGCATCACGGGCTTGGGGCCTCGGGCTTGTCCGTCTTATCCCACTCTCAGGCAACATCATGGACACTGTTTCTGCCGCATTATCAATTGCCTTCAGAAGCCAGAGTGAGTTGTCGATGGATTGTCAAAGTTGACAGCTGCAGTGGTCGAGAAACCTGAATATACTTCAGCAATATAACCCCGCCAAACCCGCTGCAAGCCTCTTGGCAAGAGCAAAGTGGCAGTTACCGTGTGGCTATGTCCGCACACAGGATCCTTCCGGGCGAGGTGTTCCGTCGCAACTTTTCAGTGAACCAGCCTCCATTGCAACTCAGGTCGACCTAGTAGTAGTCTGGTGCCTGTGGAAACGACTTTGAGAAACTAGACTCTCCCGGGAGCCTACACGGGCATCGAAGGCTTCCAGGTCCCAGGGGAACCATATGGAGCGTCGTTGTGGCTGTTCAGATGAGGACTGGTATGCAGTGCAACGTTGATGTTAAGGTGGGCTGATGGATTCAGTAGACTCGAATACTTACGATCATGATGAGTTGGTTCACCAGGCATACATTATTCCTGTCGATACGTGACGAACCCCCAGTTCCACGTTCTAAAGGCGCCCCTTACATCATTATCCTCCTCCGAGCCTACGCCTGGGAAGAAAACTCAAGACTGACGACTCAGTTATCGATTCACGCTGGATCAAGCTACCTTTCGTCCAGATATCTGGCAGGTCATTTGTCAGGATACCGCCGAGACAGACTTACCCACGAACATGGGTGACGATGAGTCCATTCTCCCCGTCTACGAGCCCCCAAGTCGGAGCCTCAGTCGTAGCACGGGATCAGGGATGGGCACCCTGTAAGGATTGTCCATGCTTTCTCTCATTTCATTTCTGATGGGTCCTACCTATGTTGGTCTAGCTCCACGCGCGGCGATAGGTTTCTTGATAATGGACTGCCTTCTCAAGTTCCATCGCTGTGCTCAACTTTAAAGTCGGTATTCTTTCGTTTCCCGTCCAATAACATCGTGCTCAGGTGCTTCCTCCAACTTCAAGTTACCCTCGATCGTTTCTTCAGATGGAACCTCAGGACACATTTGTCTACACCTATAATCTCTTTGCAAGCAACACCCACCTGCAGATTTTCATCTTGTGAGCCTCGTTTTCGTCCATGTCGAACCACTCGCTCACCAATTTCAGGGTCGAGCTAGAGCCGGACCAACCAAACAATTACACCTTTTCCTTGTCCATGAAAATCGGTCACGTCGAATGTGCCCTCTCTAGACCCGTCACCATGAAGCTCTCCGTAGACCCCCGTCTGCTAGACTTTATCGTTTTGTAAATAACCATTGCCATTTTCCTGTCTACTCACCTACAACTGATCTGTCCCCCGCCAGTGCATTCCCACCAAGAACCAGCCTTCCGACAGGCTGTCTTCACCATCTTCGCGTCTGGCTACGCACCGCTGGGGCCGACCATCGCATATTTGCCGCAAAAGACCTCTGGTTCGGTAAAGACCCCGACTTTCACGCCATCGCCGACGCCTCCTTTGCCTATCTCCGAAACGCAACCCAAGACATGGCGATCTACCAAGGCATGGTTGGACGCGCTCACGTTAGCTTCATCTTCAGGTCTCGTTCACCTTTCCCTCTTTTCCCTTTCCCTCGCTCCTCTTGTGGATCCTCTCAAGCTGACTGTCTCCCTCTGAACGTAGATGGTCAGTCCTCGAACCTGGGACGTACGCACTTTCGCTCGATTACGAAGCCGGTGGAGCGGGCAAAACGCTGTTTGAGAATTACCACCTAAGGCTGTATTGCGAACCTCAATCTGTCTCCTTCGTGATCTAGCAAGTGCTCTTCCCTCTGTTGATCGCCACGTACTGATACAGATGTCCCTAGCTCGATCCCCGTCCCCTCCATTCCCGCCGGCGCAAGCCACCGACTCCGCGTTTGGCTTCGAACACCCCACGCCGTTGCGCCCCAATCCCAATCCCAATCCCAATCCCACTCTCGTTCTCAATCCCTATCCCAATACCAATCTCAACCCTTATCCCAATCCCAATCCCAATCCCAATCCCGACCTCAATCCCAACCGCTCTCCTCCTTGTCCCCCGGATCGTCTACGTTATCCTCACCCCACCCCACCCCTTCCTACCTCTATCACCGTCTCTGGAAAACAGACGACTTGAAAATCGGCGCCCATCTCGCCTTTGAAGCGGTCGGCCACAAAATCATATTGGCCACACCGGGCCGAATGTTAGACGACCCACGCGTTCGGACGGGCCATCGGCGGCCGTCCAGGCTTGCGGCGCCCAACGTGGGCGTCGACGATCCGAACGAGTCTGTCAACGACTGTTAGTTGTACGCTGCGTCGAGATCTTTTCCTTCTCTCGTGATTCGGTTCGGAGGGGGTTTTATTTACCTGTGACGTTGACGTCTTCGTTGTTTTGTACTACTTATTTCCCTTGTATCACTTCAAGGTCATGATGCTATAACATATTCTTATCACCACCCACATGGACTCAGTACTAGTCTTCGCACGTTCACCTCGCAGAAAATATTTATAGTTGATGCGTAAATTACGGTACAGGTGTTTTTTTTTTGGCTATTTAGGACGGACGGACCACAAAAAGGGGCTGTAATACAACGATGGGATTGCGTTTGTGTGAAATTGGGAACACTCAAAGAGCGGGAGATGAATGCCGGACAAGGGAAGAAATGTTAGAAACGAAACAAGAGATAGACGAACCAAGCAGAAGAAAAGAAAGAAAAGTCTAAAGGGGAGGAAAGACATGAAGGCAACCAAAGGAGGACGATGAGCCGTCCCCGTGAGATACCCATCGCCTAGTCATACCCACGTTTCAGTTGCAGCGCGCATAAATCCATGTAATGTCTTATTTTTTTTTTCTCGAGTGAATGCCTGTAGAAAGAAGAATGAATAATTCGATAGAAAGGGCAACGGAGCAACAGTCAAGATTGTGTGCATCGCAAGGTTGGTGTAGGAGCCGAATCCCAAGTGCAATGATGCCGCAACACCAGTAAGGGGGCTAACGATCGTTCCAACAAGCTTGAGTTCGCATTCTCGGAGGTGTGGACTTGCGCGCGCATGACCAGGACTGATGACCGTTTTCTATTGGGCCGCGACAGCGCCCGCAGTCAAGGCTGGGCTATCACGCAACGGCACCTGCGGTGTCTTGACAATTCTTTCGATTGGTGGAGGTACGGGTTCTCGTTCCTTTAGGCTGTGCGGAGCCGGTGCTGAGGTCAACGACAACCCTGGAATTCCGCTCTCGTCTTCGTCTTTCGGCACGACGGGATCTGGCATCTCAGACCTGCTAGACATGCGATGCTGCGGGGTCAGTACCAGCCCAGCGCAAAGGGCGGGACACAGACCGTCGTTTCTTGTTGGGCATATCGGGAGAAGTGTGGTTCAATTTGCCCGGTCCCTTCATGTCGCATGGTAAGTGGTGATCAACAGAATCAAGAGCCAATGGAAAGAAACGGGCGAATATCCAACACGCACTTTGCCTGTTTTGGGCCGCTTCAACGCTTGTCTTGGTTGTCGTTCACCTTCGTCAAAGACGTAATCTGGCAAAGCAGAGCTATACGAAGAACTTGCATGAAGAACACGGATGACATGTATCTTGAAATACCTTTTGATATTCCGAACAAAGATACCCATTTGAGACTCATCGTACTTTTCCCACATCTTTACTAGTTTTGTGAACTCCGTGGTAGGGTATGATATATCCAATTTTCTTGGACCAACGGAACCCACTTGAAAGAGGAAAATCGAGATACATCAGAGTTGAGTTCTGATACGCTTGATGGAATCGCGAGCGTACTTGGTTTTGGCTCGACGAGGAGGCCGATGTAGAACGTTGTCGAATGAACGGTGCTTGCGTCCTCGATCCCTTCGATGTCAGCTTTCGTCCGCTTTGCGATTACATCCGATATTTGCCCTTGTGCCACTTGACACACTTCCTCTCGCGACATACAGTGCGACACTTGCTCGAAACCTTTAATGAATGGATGGGCTAGTATGAGAGAATCGACGTATTCAAGCTTCATCACAAGTTGCCGTATTCGTGATTCAACAGTGCCTGCCCTGGAGGGAGTTTGCAGACTGGGTGTAGACTAAATCACAACCTGACGTCACTTACCATTTAATTTGGAGTTCAGAGTCACCCGTGGATGCAATTACTTGCAGGTAATATCGATACTTGTGGAAGAAGTCGTGCTTCGCAAACAATTCAGACCAACTTGCAGTTCCAACGATGACTCGATCCACGATGTCGGCACCTAAATATGTTCAATTCAACATTCAGAAAGTAAAAGCGAGGTCTAACTAAATACCTTTCTTAAACTCCTCTGTGACGATCATTTGCGTCGAGGCTGTAACATTATGAGTAGCACACATCGCAGGATAAGCGGGCGTAATGATGGGCATTCGATGTGACCGATCTGCGGGGTACAACTGTGGAGTGTGAATATTCCAAATTGTGGAGCTAACTGAATACGTACCTTCGGATTCCATACACGGACTTGCAAAGGACCTTCTTCGATTTGCTTTAAAAGCACAGGCTGCGGCCAGGACCTGTCTCCCGTCATATCATTCGGACGGACGAGACGACGATGCGGCGCACCACTGATACATAATGATGAAGAATCTGCTGACAATCGCTCCAGCAATCGCGCTTGGATATAATTGGCATACTCGAGCGACGAGTATGGCCCAGGCGACACCACCAAAGAACCCATTCACGTTCGAGTAAATGGCTCTCCCTAAAATACGCTGTCAGTAACATAAACTGGTGGGAAAAGGCACGCACGTTGAGCCCAGAGTTTGATACACCGCAACGAATCCCGATACACCTGGACGTTAGGCACCAAACGCAGGATCTCGTCATTCACTCTCGAACCTAAACTCCACTTAACCTAAGTTCAAGATGCCAAGCTGACAAGGTACGCCACCATTGAGACTCCGCACGCATCGTTCGTCCAAGTTCCGTAGTAGGTTGTCGTCCTTTAATGATAGGTCATCAGGTATGGATGATAATGCCAACCGCGCCATCAAGAAATCCAGAGGAATGCCAGAAATCTTTGTTTTTACGATAGGAACATACGCTTCAGGAACACCCTGGAATGATTTATTTGATTAAAGATCGAGTGTGACAAAGAACAAATCCTCTCACCGAGACCTCCGTCACACCCTCCATCTCCCGTAGCATGCCCTCGAACACGTCGAAGAAATCCTCGCGAGATACATGTTTTGGGACTACACACAGGGTATCGATATCGGAACCAGGTCCGTGCACACCCAAGCGATATGAACCAAAGGTGAAAATCTTGCCACCAGCTGCGCTTGCAGCTGCTTCCGATAGGCCGCGTTTGAGAGACACTTGGTACACAAACTTTTTGACGAGGGCAGCGACACGGCCAAGGACTGCTTCCCTGAAAAAAAAGGTCAAGACGATCTCAGCATTCATTGTCACGGCTGCAATCGATTCTTCCACAGAGGTAATTAAGTTTGGGGGGAATTTTCGATCCTACCTCGTTCGAGCGTCCTCTACGCTTTCAAAGGTGTTCTGATTTCGTAGTTCCTCCATCAGCGTTGATGTGACTTCCTTCTCTCGTTCGGTGGATTCGGCAGTTGAAATGGGTGCGGTGACACCAAGAAACCTGAACGACCAGCTGTGTCAGCCGCGGAGATGAGAGAGGTGAAAGCTGCGAGAGCTGTAGATGTTAGTTACCCTTTCTCAGTTGTCATTTTTGTTGCGAGAAATGATGGGACAAGAACCGAACTAGTGGTGCGAATGCGGGGCGGTAGTGGTCGTTGGTCAGGTGGGACTCTTCTGTCCGCCGCCACCGAGTTTTGCTTAGTCACCACCACACTGGTCCACGCATGAAACTTCGGAACAAAAGAATGATATCTTGTTTACAACGACAGTTCTTGTTAGCTTTGGCAAAAGAAAGAAAGTCGTTAGTTGTTCGTTCCGTTGAAATATTCTTAGTGAGCACCAGGAAGCCCTTGGTTAAGTGGAGCGTCCGGCCCCCTCCGGGCCGAGCTCGATTTCTCTGTGCAATTGGAGACCTTGTCATGCTACCACGGCTGTTCTACGTATCCAGCTGGGCTAGAGGTCGACATAGGACATCACCATGGTGATCACAGGATCACCGGCAATCCTGTGTCTTGTCGATGTCAGCATCACTCAGCATTCTCATCGGAGCAGTTCGAGCACCAGCCTCCATTCACAAAAATCCAGTGATGGTGACCGGACAGCCCATCGTATTTGATAGCCGACACGACGACCCAGCTTCATCTAGTATACCATAACAACTTGGATGCCCTTCAAATTGTTTGTAATGGCACTAATAGTAAATTATATCCCATAAGAAAGTGGTCAAGAGGCTCCGGCGAGGTGTGTTGAGCAAGCACTCCCTGGGGACTCGGGAGGTTCGATGGAAATTCAAAGAACTGGAGGGCATCAAATGCAGCTGCGAATGACGAGAATTACCCCTGGAGTCTACGAGGTTAGCGGAACCGAAGACATGGTCGCCAATTTCACCCGTTTGACGCCTTCTGGTCTAGGCCTCTCTTCCTCATCCCTCTCATCTTCGCCCTCTGAATGTTGTCCGACGTCCGAACCGTGCACGCGCTTTGGCTCCACCTTGGTGGCGTCCTTTGCAAAGACAGTGGGTTGCACGCGGAAGTAGGGTTGGGCAAGCCAGTGCGGAAGGATCTTGAGCCCGGTCGTAGGTTCTAACTTGATGAGTTCCTCCGCGGGTATACCCTCCATGCCCTTGGCATCACGCTAACATCACGGTCATCCCGCCCAGCGAGGGAAAGGAAGATAAAGAAAAAGGCGACCATGTGATTAGTCGTGTAAAATATTTTGCACCTTCAATCAAGGTACTCACATCCATCCGTTGCTTCATCTCTCGTACCACCTCCATATACCGTACCACCGATCGTGGACCGCGAATCTGGCTCAGCTCGTCCCGCAAGTCGGTCTCCCGCGCGAGCGCGGGCCGTAACAGCTTGAACAAATGGCCTTTGACCGCGCTTAGAGACGTCGGCGTCTTGAGACCCCGTACGATTTCCAAGTACTCGAGTGCTAGGTCTGCATGTGGGAAGTGCACCCCCGTATCGAACGTGTGTCTCATGTCCGGTATGCGATCCACATCAACACCCGTACCTGCGGATGCGAACAACGCTGCGTTGTACAGCTGCCCTTCTGCCGACATCACTCCATCTGCGCCTGTCTCTGCTAAACATCGCTCAATGTCGGAGTGGTAAAGGATATTGCCATTGGCGAAGACGGGCACAGAAACGGCTTTCTTGACGGCACGTATCTTGGCCCAGTCTGCCAATCCGGCATTTTGGCCACGCTGCTCGCGTAGCCGGCCGTGGCAGGTAAGTATTTGGGCACCTGCGCGCTCGAGCATGCGTGCATATTCGACCGTCTTTTCGATCGTAGAGAATACACGAAACTTGGCTGTGACAGGTACTTTGAGTTCCCGATGCAGGGTATTGACTTTTTGGGGTCAAAAACATGTTAAAAGAGGGAGGAAGCAGGGATGATGAAGGACTCGACCTACTTAGCTTGTAAATAAGGTCCCAGTCTTCCATTAGAAAAGCCCCGTAGTGTCCCGATCGCGCTATCTCCTGAGGACATCCGAGGTTCAGGTCGATCGCATCACAGTGGTCTTGGAGTACCCGTGCAGACTCGAGGAGTTGCTCGGGATCGTTGGCACAGAATTGAACGACGAGGGGACGGTCAGCAGGTCCGCCCTCTTCACCATGAGAGAGGTCAAAGAATTTATCGCGATAACCCTTCTTTCCTTTATTAAGGTGGAACATCTAGGGTGTGAACCAACAATAGCACGTCGAACGTAGTGTTGTATCAGTGGGTGACATCCTCTCGAAAGAACGTCGATTTCACCTTGGCGTTGATCATTGGTGTATACACGAGCTACAGTAGAACTCTGTGAATAGAGAACATGCAAGAGGCAAAACTGGTTAACCTGTGCACCATACCGTCGTGCCAAGATCCTCCACGGCTAAGTTACCGTCGCGAGTTGTGTCAGTGCTAGAATCCTCACGAGACGCACGACGCACCAACTCGCTCTGGTCAACCATAGGAGCGACGACATACTTTGGACTGCCAAGAACTGTCCTATAGAACTCATAGCCCTCGAGTTTGAGGGATGACGGTCCCGGTGTCGAGATCTGTGATGGTATTGGCGACAAGGGTGTCATTTCCGGAGAGTGTCTGGACTCGACCACAGTAGGTGCCATGTTGTAGGAAAGATGTCGTATACAGAGTAGGGTGGTACTAGTAAACCGAGTGATGCATTGCAGGCTGACTCGTATGGTCATGCGAGAGAGTCAATTTTGGTGAGAAACAGTTGTACACAGCGCCTCCCTATGATCCTTTACTAGTAAGTAAAACTTTGAAAATTATTTACCACGAATCAGAAATCTCGTCGCCGGGAGGGCTATCATCCATCATTCTACAGGAAAGTTGCTTGTCATCTACGGAATGAGAGCACCGGGACGCGAACCCGACGGATCGAACATTGTCATGCTCTCCAACTCTCTTGTCGACTCACAGTCTAATTTGGCTGGTTGCGACGACTCGTAGGACAGATGTAAGTCTTGTATTTTTCTTATATGAAATTAGCTCGTGCACCCTTTACACTTCGCCACGCGCACAATCATCAATGTCAATGTTTCGTGCTCTAAATCGGTAATCATACCTCGCCTTCCCAGCCTCGAATGCACAGCCTTGCGCTTACTAAATCGGCAAGTCATAAGCACTGAGCCAGTGCCGCCACTGGCAGTGGAGTGAGTACGTTATTTTCAAGGTTCTCCAGACATTGATATGTAAACAAATCCGGAACCAAATTAGATCCCGAATGTCCCTCCAAATTCCCACTCGAAATTCTCCTCGTGTCCTCCCACTCTAACATGCTGCGCGCATGGTTGAGAGTTCCCAAGTCCGTCTCGTACAGATCCCTCGCCGTCGTTCTCTTCCTCTCCTTTCTCCTCCTCTCCCTTCGTATCCTTGTCTACCCGCTTCCTTTCCGCCTATCCTCGATACTTCGTCTTAACGTGCCGGCCCACACGCACACCCCCGATGGACGCCTCCTCGTCAATCCCGACGCTCCCCACCCCATCTTCCAACTCATCCGTGACGCCGAGGCAGCGTGGGACACGAAACGTGCACGCGCGAGCAAGTCGCTCGACGAGGCCGTTGCAGAGTACAGACGACGCTACCGACGCGCGCCGCCCCTCGGTTTCGACAAATGGTGCGTTGTCTCCCCTCTCACAGGTCGTATATGATTGCATTACGTACTACTGTATAGGTGGGATTACGCCGTGAGACATCGGGTTCAGTTACCCGACGAGTATGACGAGATATTCAACGACATTGAACCCTTTTGGGGGATCGATCCGCACGACTTGGCTGAGACCCAGCAAGAGCTCGAGACGCGCGATGGCCTCCTCACCGTACAAAAGACAGACGACAGTCCTAACTTCGAAGTCGCCCGTTCGAACATCCCTGAAACTCAAGGATTCTTGACGGCCAGGGTCAACGACATTCTCGCACTCGTCCGTGACGTGGAGAGCGAGTTACCCCCGATGCGCGTCACGTTTTCTCCGCGTGATGAACCCGACATGGTCTCAGACTGGCGAATCAAGAACATGGCGCTCGAGGCAGCCGCCAAGGGGACGAGTATGTCTTATGTCTACTACCTCGTGACGTTTGAACGCATTTATGACGATTACAGCAATCACGCGCGCGGACATGCCTCCAGTCACAGAACCTGGCTGGATCCAAGCATGCTCACCTGACTCCCCCGCCCGTCTCCATCCGCCCCCTTACCCACCTTCATCTACATCGCCCCTCCCGCCTTTGTCCCCCAAGACCTTTATTGCCTCCCATCGGGATGCGATGGACCCTTGCATGCACCCCTCGCTGCTTACCACGCATGGCCAATTCCTCCAGCAAAAGACAGGACCCCTTCCACAAGGCACTCTCGTACCACGCTTTTCGCTTTGTGCGACATTACTCCATCACGACATTCGTCCCCCCATGCCCTACGACTGGGACTTTGAATCCGATTCGGATCCGGGCGAAGACGAAGACGAAGCAGACGAGGGTGGGGCATTTGAGGAGGACCTCCCGTGGGACCTTAAGGTGTATGACAGGCTGGGCTGGCGAGGGCATACGACGGGCATGCATGCATACTTCAATACGGCGTGGCAGAATGCACACCGCTCACGGCTTGTCTCGCTCGCGAATGCACTCGAGGGCAACGTGAGCGTGTTGCGCGTGCCCGCGAACGAGACCGGAATCGAGAGCTGGGTAGAGGGATTGGCACATGCGGGCCCGGTCGGGGAACCAGAGAACATGACGCTCGCGCAAGTCAATCCAGCATGGATGGACGTTGCGTACACGGACGGACCCATTCAATGCTATGGGACGTGTGTTGAGATGACCGACTTGTGGTCGTTTCAAAAGGCGCAGGGACACGACGAAGAGGGGCGGTACAAGTTTATATTCGACGTGCGTGTTCCATATTCATGTACGTGTGTGCTTGACTGGGGTGTCTCGCTAGGTGGACGGGAATGGCTGGTCGGGTCGGTTTAAACGGCTCCTCACGAGCAATGCGCTCATCTTCAAGGCGACTGTGTATCCAGAATGGTGCGCACATACCCCCGTCGTTGTACCACTGGCTGTACTTTCTGACGCTGCGTGGCTAGGCACACCTCGCGCATCGTGCCGTGGGTGCACTACGTACCGATCCAGCTGTCCTACGAAGACCTGTATGATGCGGTGTCGTTTTTCCGTGTCCACGATGCATTGGGCCGACGGATCGCGCGGGCGGGGCGGGCGTGGAGTCGGCGGTTTTGGAGAAGAGAGGATATGACGGCGTATTTATATCGGTACGTGGTACGGTGAGTGTGATGCGCAAGGGATTGACGCGTAAGCAGGTTGTTTTTGGAGTATGCGCGGGTGACAAGTTTGGATCGAGCGGCGATGGATTTTGTAGAGTCATCGAGCCCTACGAACGCCTCGGCGAGCATTCAGGGCGGTGATTAGTAGGTGGGTCCGAGCAGGACCAGTTTCGGGCGGGACGAGGATTGTGTTGGACTCCTAGGCACTGTGTCCTTTCTTCATACCTGGGCTCTGACATCCTTATCATTATTCCTCCATATATTGATGGGCTCCCCCTAGTTCTTTCTGCACAATGACTGAGGTTGCGGTACGACATACCTTTTCTCCTTACTCGAGCTAACACAGTACAGTCTCTTGATAATTGATGGCCGCCGCGCACACGTTGTAATATATACTAGTCTCTTCAGATTGTAAGTCACATCTTAGGGTAAGTTGAGTGGGCTACGGTACGGCGCGTGCGGAATCACTTGCATGGACTCGGATGATGATTGGAGCGTTGAGAACCCACTGATAGTGAGTGCATCACGTTGCAACGTTGTGAGGGGGACAAAACTTCCATGGGGCTATAGCAACGCTGCGCCGCAGCCTTCATCACTCCACCGTGACTGCATCTCAAGATCTCACCCTCACCTTGGTGTTTCACTGATCAGAAATAAACCTGCGGCCGTAATAACTAATACTAGGAACTTAAAGTTAATTCTCGTATGTACTAGCTTGGCCTTGTGGCGCCTTTCTTGGGCTCCACTGCCATGTGGGCTCAGGGATGGAACATCTTTGGTCAATGACTATACCGATCATGTTTCGCGAGGTTTACCTCCTCCGTTGAACCAGTAGTTTCATTCGGGCATTGACAATCAGGCTGTCATCGTCTGACAATCGCAACGGCCCTCACGATGGGCGGACACAAAATGAAACCACTGTATGAAAGACATGATCGATCGGTACCCTACTTTCTATTGATAACTTATAATGCAGATATATACGTGGCTAGTTGGATGTTCCAAAACAACAAGGCTAATCTAGCATTGTTCGAAAATGCTTAGTGTGTGAAACAGAGGTTAGTTGATTCTAGTTCTGCTGCCGAAGGTACCCTTTGGAATCCCGGGGATGTCTCGGATACACCCTATCCGGATGCGCGTGCTTCAAGGCCCATTTGCGCACAAACCATGTGATGACTGCCAGCAAGAGTAGAGCTGCGAGGGCACCAATGACAATGCCCGCCGTCGTACCCGCCGATGAATGACTCGAACTCGTCGTCGTCGTCGAACTTGATTCAGGCGGACTGACCGGCGACGAGCCGGAACCAGGGTTCCCCCCAAACGGCCAATAATCGCCGCCGTCGGGTGGGAGGACGCACGTCAAGCCGTCCGCGTCCGAGACCGACGTAAAGTCCAATTGTGTCGTCGACTTTTGCACGTCACCCAAGTCGATCACAAAGGCAGCGGGCGTTGGGGTAGGGTCGCCAGTGGTGCAATTTGGGCCGCGTGCGCCAATGAAGGACGTGTTGCCGAGGAGGACGTTGTTCTCGACGGTGAAATTGGTGGCTGAGCTCATTGCCATACCATAGCTGAACGCCCCAGTGAACTGGTTGTCCTGCACTGTTCCGCCAGTGCTGACGTTGTTGCCATATCGGTCGCCAAACCAGATGCGAGGGCCCATAGCGATACCGATCCTAGATCGATTCAGATGAGATGTCGAGAGTATTGAGGAAACAGACATACTTGATAATGACATCGTCATCGTTGGTTCCTTTTGTCTCCGATCCTTGAGAAGTCTGAGAAGCGAAGCCACCAGCTATGGTGTTGTTGGTCACCACCACACCGTTATAGTCGCCTCCAAATGGTTCAAAGTCTACCATATTAATACCTCCCAAAAGGGTATGCTACAGCATCACGGCGTTAGGAACCGGAGTAGGATGACATATGAGGAACGTACTGTCTCTACCCAAATTGTATTGTTCTCTACGCGAGTGCCCGGAGATCCGAAGAGTACAATAGCACCATCGGTGGGATTATTGATCATATTGTTTCTTATCAGGCTGTTGCGGCAGGCAACGCTGATACCGTCCGCCCATTGTTGAAAGAGGTCAGAACCTGCTGGACCGATATCGTTGTTTTGGACGGTGACGTTGGTACAATCAAGGTTTCCCTCCGCCACATGAAGACACGACCAACCCCGGGGATCAAATGAGTGAACGTATTCGATGACCTGGTTGGCATTGGAACCACCCATTTCGATGTTGGCACCTCCGGATGTCGGCGGTGCGCCGAGACGTGTGCCATTGATCTGCAGGGACATGTCAGGAGACGAGAAAAAAAAATTTCACGTTGGAAATTTGGCACCTGTACATTACGCAGTTTGACGCCATCGCATTTGGCACATGTGCCATCCACGGCGGTGGTATGACCCGTCCTATTGACCACTGGACCATCGACGACAAGAGTGGCTCTGGTAGAGTCCGTTGGATAACCAGCCGTGCTAATTTCTTGATTCGGCGCTGCGAAGAGAAGTGGTGCGGTGATGATGTACTGCTGACTAGGGCAAAGACTAAGAGTGTAGCCTGCACCAGAAGAGTTGAGAAGCGTGTTCAACCGATCTGTCAAGGTATTTGCAGGATTGGGAGATTCGCAATTCGATGTACCTCTGGAGCGGAAGCCAAAGTGGGTCAACGCGCGGATGCGTAATGAGAAGCCAGCACGTTTACCTTTGGAAATGCCGAAGACGCATGGTCGTGAAGTATTAAGAAAACAAGAAAACAACACTGGCAAGAAAAGGAAACGAAAGAAAGACAGAGAAGGGGTTTAAAAGGAACGTTCGGTGGACAACTCTATGCCAAGATTGCGAAGATAAAGACTGCCCAAGCATAATAAAGCCCTCAAAAATTCCGGCTTAAGTTCGCCTGAACAGGCAAGAGCCACATGTAGTAAGTTACGTAAATCTATTTCGGGTTGCTTCGATTCACTATTTAAGCATTCATAAGTGAATAAAAATAAAAATTCATGCTGTAAATCGGCACTGCCACATGTGCGCATCTATGTGGCTGTGCGTGAAAATCAACATGTCAGGCTCGACCGACCAGGGTGATTGGAACGAAAATACCGCCTGTTCAAAGAATTGAAAGGGTTGCACAAAAAAGATAGGCCGGGAGATAGGGATGCCGAGCCGCAAAAATATGCGAGCGGAGGTATACCGGTTTTCATTTAGAAACGCTTGTTTCAGCAAGTCTTCTAAGGCTGTGCGTAAGGCACTTTTTGCCAGCTCATTGACTAGAGAACTCAGATAAGTACTTAAGTACATAGGTCCTTAGGGATGCAGCCGAGCCCTGGCGATTGAACTCAATCTTCCCCCGGAAAAAATTATACGGTCGACTAATCATCATTCTTGCGATGCCTGCCCTATCTTGCCCCCCTTCACACATGCAACCTTCCCGGCTGCTTGACTCTTCGGGGGTGCTCCTGTTTTCGATTATTTACTGTTGGGTAAACAATAATAAATGAATTACATAATATTCCCCCACTGACTTCACGTGACCTGATATCAACTACCGAGTGCTCAGTTGCAGTGTGCACGACTACTAGTACTAGGAGTGGGCAGATGGGTAAGATTGATTTCTTTCAAGTGTTGGTGCGTTGTCGCTGACGAGTCGCAGAGTCTTCCGTGGCCAAACAGCTCGTAGACAAGATATACGAAAAGAGAAAGGCCGCTGCGCTCGAACTTGAAAAGTAATGCTGCTCTTCTATTTCGCATCTACGCACTCAGACACCACTGCGCAGGCAGATTCGCGAATGTCACCAACAAGGCGACCACCGTCGTATCGGCCAGATCATCGAACAACTCGTGGACATGTTCAGCAATGCTTCTAACCCACTTCACATCCGAAACGGTGGTCTGATCGGTCTCGCCGGAACTGCCATCGCTTTAGGCGTTGACATCGCCCCATACATGGACAAGTTCATTGAACCCGTCCTCGCGTGTTTTACCGACCCGGAGAACAGGATAAGATACTTCTCTGCTGAATGCTTGTACAACATCGCCAAGGTTTCCAAGGGCGAGGTTCTCGTTTATTTCAACCCCATCTTCGATGCCCTCAGCAAGGTATTTCATCTATGGCTTACGCTCACTTTAGAAGACTGAGTCACTTTAGCTTGCTGCGGACTCGGAGATGTCCGTCAAGAATGGCGCTGAGCTCCTTGACCGTCTGTTGAAGGATATTGTTGCCGAAACTGCCTCTGTGTACATACCACAATATCCAGAGACGGAGAGAATACGCAATCAATTTGAGCCCCAGGAGCAGCAGAGTATACTTGTACCATATCCAGAGGACTCCCTCTCCAATGGCGACTCATCCCCTAGGAAGGCATTTTCGCTTGCTCGGTTCATCCCTCTTCTTCAGGAGCGCATATATGTCATCAGTCCGTTTACGCGAAGTTACCTTGTATCTTGGATCACGGTCCTCGATTCGGTACCGGAACTCGAGCTCGTCTCTTATCTTCCCGATTTCCTCGATGGCCTTTTGTCAGTTCCTCTTAAGCCGGTATCCCCCTGCTGCTGAACCGATTCATTCAGGAAGTACCTCTCCGACCCCACCGAGGATGTTCGTGTCGCTACCGAAAACATTTTGGCAGACTTTCTTCGCGAGATACGCGACATCAGTACTCTTCGTCACCGTCAGGAAGAAGTTACAGAATCATCGGAACATCGTCGAGCAGATGAAAAGCTTCCTGATATCACATTGTCTCATTCGGAACGTGCTCTGTTCCTCCGCGAGAACGATGTCGCACATGATCTCGAGGGTGAGATGAGCGAGCAAAAATCTGGGGAGGACAATCGAAGTACTGGAGGTGGGTTCCCTGTCACTCTAGACCTATTTCTACTCACGAGTTGTAGCTTGGGTGCCTGGTCAAGGAGTCCGGATAGATTACGCTGCGATAATCGAGATCCTGATCCAACAACTGGATGGGCAACGTAGGTCGCTCAGTCACACGCAATCTTCTGACGCTGACTTCACCCTTTAACAGATGACGAAATTCAGCAGTCTACAGCTCTAAGATGGCTGGCAGAATTTTTGGGCTTTGCACAAGAAGTCATGCTTCCTTTCACGCCTCGTCTCATTCAAGCGATCCTTCCCAACCTTGCACACCACGTCCCCATGATCCAGTCTGCAGCCATACGAACGAACAAGCTCCTCACGAAGGTCATTCAGGACCTTCCTTATCCTGTAGACAAGTCATCTCGGCAGTCGACCATCGAAAAGATAGCACCCACTCGCACGTTCACCAGTTCACCCACTCCTACCCCAGCAGTGCTTCCGTCTCGTCCACCACAGGTCCTTCAAGCGGGGTCTCAAAGAGATTCGTCCTCACCAGAGTCTATGACAGAGCTTCCCACTGCAACGGACAAAACCACAGCGCCTCAAACTCAGAAATCTCGCTCTGGCACTGCTGTCCCGGCAGCGTCCGATATACCCAGCCGCCCGCAATCCAGATCGTCCATGATTAGCACATCCAATCCACCCCCGCCTACAGTGGTTGCTCCGACACTACCATCACCCGTCCAGGAAGAGAAAGTTGAGGATGAAGACGTATTTGACTACGTAGCCACTGTGAATGGATTGACGGTACAGTTTTTGAGCGAACATGAGCAGACCAGGGTCGCAGCGTTACAGTGGCTTATCATGCTCCACCAAAAGGCGCCGAAGAAGGTATGCGATCATTCGTCAGCAACTACTTCAGCTCATACTATGATAGATCTTGGCTATGGAAGACGGTACTTTCCCTGCACTGCTCAAGACGCTGTCGGATCCGTCTGAAGAGGTTTGGTCATGTGCATTCCCGCCTTTCATCCACACTGAAGCTTTGCTTTTTAGGTGATCAAACACGATTTGCAGCTTCTTGCGCAAATCTCCTCTAGTTCGGAAGAGAGCTACTTCCGAGTCTTCATGATGAATCTTTTGGAGCTGTTTAGCACAGACAGGAAATTGCTGGAGGCGCGGGGGAGTTTGATTATTCGGCAGCTCTGCTTGAATCTCAACACCGAACGGATATATCGTACGTTTGCGGAGATTCTAGAAAAAGAAGAGGTACCTCATTATCTTTGACGCTCTGGTCTCGTGATCTGATAAAGGGGCAGGATTTGGAGTTTGCCAGCGATATCGTTCAGAAGCTTAACACGATCCTTGTTACCTCACCAGAACTTGCCGAGTTCAGGAGACGACTGAAAAGTATAGAAACGCGCGTGCGTTACCCTGCTTATGTGGTTAACTGACGCTGATTAGAAACTCTTGTCCTCCAGCAAGACGGGCAAGCGCTATTCACAACGCTTTACCGGTCATGGTGTCACAATGCAGTTTCTGTATTCTCACTCTGTTTATTGGCACAAGCGTATGAACATGCCTCCAACCTTTTGTCGATATTGTACGAGGAACCCTTGTTCATGTATTTTTTCATCGACTCACCGATACCATAGTGCTGATCTCGAAATGACTGTGGCGATGTTGGTGCAAATCGATAAACTTGTCCAGCTAATCGAGTCTCCAGTATTCACATGTAAGTTTTCCCTTTCTGCAGCTAGCGTTGCCTGACATGGAGCGATTGAAGACCTCCGTCTTCAACTCCTCGAACCTGAACGATATCCCCACTTGTTCAAATGTCTATACGGTCTCCTTATGTTGTTGCCACAAAGTAGCGCATTCGTATCTCTTCGTAATCGTCTCAACGCAGTCAACTCTGCCGGTTTCCTCCATATTGCACCTAAGTCGTACGTCTATCAGCCGATATGTTATGTTTTTGATTCCCAACGTCATCTCGACCTCGCAGGACCGCCCCGTCGATATCCACGCGCTCCAAGATCGCACAGGGCGAAATCAAATGGCAAGATTTGCTCAGCCACTTTCGTGCCGTCCAAGCCAAGCATGAGAAAGCGCGTCGGCAAGCTCTCGGAACGGACAATCTAGCCTTTGCCGGGTTCGACACCAAGACGGGTGATGCGTCGTCGTCGAAACTCGCTGATGGGGGCAGTGGGAGCGGGTCGGGGGTCGGGCCTTCCATACGACGGCGTGTAACGGGGGCTGATCCGACGCCCCCAACAGGGGTACCGGGACGACCCGCGTTGTCCCCGTTGAATCCGAGAGCGAGACAGAATGGATTGTTGTCCACGGCGATGATGGGACAGGGGTCACAATCGTTGGCGATGCAGCAGCAGAAGCAACGACGGCCGGGGTTACCGGTGACGTTGAGTCCGCGGAAGAGTTGAGGATGGGTATGGGTATGGTTTTGGTTGTGTTTCGGGACTTTGTCGCTCGCTCTCTTCTTTTATCCACTGCTACACGCACACGTTTTGTTTACGATGCATAGTGTATGTCTATGTTGCATTTAATGTTGCACACGTTTGGGATCATGTAGGAGCTTTTTATAGGCCAATGATGATGGAAGGAATGTTATGCTACGTGTACAGTTCTCTAAATGATGAGTAAGTAGGGGAGGCATATCACCCCAATGCTGTCAGCAGTGAGTGGAATACTGGAACATAGTAAATCTTTGAAAGCGTTATGTCACGTTATCGCTGGTTACATGGGGGTGAAGATCGCAACAATCAATTGTTCGCTAGGAATCCCAGGCTCGCTAAGTTTGATAGTTCCGGTGTTTCATGCTTATCCTATTATAGGTTCTGCGACATGCATGGGGGTAAAAATCATAGCTTTGTGCTGATAAACCAAGAACGCCTTCACATCCGCGCTTTGGCAGGTACTACCAAATTTGACCGAATAATCGATATATCATCGTCGGTGAGCCCACAGAACTTCTTTCCATAGGCTTCAACGCCGCCATACTTGTCTCTGAGGAGACCTAGCATTGTGTGCATGGTCTCGTATCTAACCCATGAGTGAGGCACGAGCGTCAGTGCGGGTCATCGATCGTACGCACCGGGAGGTGAGCATCCGAAGCGCGAGTTCGGAGTTGGCGGCAAAGAGCGGCTCTTTCGAGAGCCGTCTGAGGACCTTTTCGCGTTCTGGTTCGCGACCTATTCGGGTCAACGAGTAATCCTGGCATATGAAATGGTCTTCCACGCCTGCGAGCTATGCGGGGGTAAGCGATATTACGGTTACCTCGTTAGGCGAGCGCACTTTCAACAGGATAGCGGCAATGATGCCGGTGCGGTCTTTCCCCGCTGGATGACATCCCGTCAATGTCAAGCGCCATGTGGTGGGACGTGCAAACAGACCTGTGCAGTGAAATAGGAATGACGCGTTTGGTCTATCCCGAACGTGTCGAAGAATAGCACCAAATGCACGACCGCCGTGATCTAGTATTTGTGAATACAACTTCATAAACGCCTGTATGAGCGCTCAGCGGCGATTAATTCCATGAATAGGATTGCCCGCTATACCTCCGTAGTACCGCTGGCGTACAGTTCAAACTTTCTGCAGGACAAGGGTAAGCGCGCAGAACGTTGAGACGCCCGCGCCCACGCACCTTGCCATGCTTTCTGGACTGTAGTCTTCGTTTGTAAAGACAGGCGTGCGTAATATTTGCACGCCTTCAATGGTGGGTATTGGGGAGCAGTATTTCTGCATTTCTGGATCCGATCGAAGATCAAATACAGTGGTGATTCCGAGTGCCCTCATTTGTTGAATGCCTAGTACATTATATGGCATTAGAAGGCGCCGTAAGGTTTGGGAGGACGCTAGAGCACCTTGTTCAGTGATATGGGAGACTTCCGCGCCGCGAAAGGCATAGCCAGGTTTTGTGATGAGATTGGGTGAGGCGGTGGGGTACGACCCGAGATCCCGGACGTTGCATATACCGGATATTTGTACAAAGGGGGGTCTCGAGAGAACGTCGGCGACGTATGCAGGATCTAATGCCTCCAGTGAGTTGTCCGCCGCGGTCATAACGAAGGCTGGACGGAATGAGGGGTAAGAAAGGGACTAAGTATATGAGCTTCGTCGGGCAAGTCGGATCCTCTTCATAGTTAGGAACACGCGAAGAACACGTGATGGATAAGCTGTTTTAGGGCAGGCAGTCTCGCGCCAAATGTGTATGTTCTTGTCGCGTCGCGAGATCGCTCCTTGGCTTTCGATATTTACCGACGATGGACATTGATGGCTTGTCGTCGCCACCGGCACCGAGGTCTTCGTTGCCGCCGAGCAGCGCACCCATTCCAACCGCGTCGTCCAACGGCACCCCAAGACCAGCTCGACGGCCACCAACCGATGCGCTGGCGTTTGGCAATAGCGAAGCACAGGAAGCTCAGGGCGAAGATGAGACAGGCGCACGACGCAAGCGGAAACCAAGAAACCAGCCGGGTGGCGAGGTTCCAATGGTGAGAGACGCGGTAGGGGAGAGCGTATGCGAGAGCTTTGAAACCTTTCTAAAAACGTGAGTAGTGACTGGGTAGACATGGTCTCGTCCCTCATCGTGTGGTGATCTAGTTTTACTGAAGATGTCGCTCTACCATCTACGCCTGCCTCTGACGGTGGCTTACCTGAAGTGGTCGATGGCGAGCTGTTGTATGTCCAGCAGATCCACACCATGCGGGAATACGAAATCACGACGCTCTACGTGGATTATGGTCATCTTTTACAGAGAGACGACGTTCTTGCAGACGCAATCCAGAAGCAATATTACAGATTCCTCCCGTATCTGCGTCGCGCGCTTCACAACCTGGTCGCAGAGTATGAACCTGAATACCTCAAAATAAACCCCACAGCGGCCACCACGGATTCGTCGAATCTCCAATCCCGTGAATTCAACATTGCATTCTATCATCTCCCTTTGGTCTCTGGCATTCGGGATCTCCGCACAGATAAAATCGGTACGCTGATGAGTATCAGTGGTACGGTGACGAGAACAAGTGAAGTCAGGCCCGAGCTTTTGTACGGAAGTTTTATTTGCGAAGTTTGTGGTGGTCTCGTCAACGAGATAGAACAACAGTTCAAGTATACCGAGGTATAATTTCAATATTCGTGTAATTGACGTTTTTCTGACGAACCGATATATAGCCTAGCTTGTGTCCCAACCCAACCTGCGGTAACCGCGTTGCATGGCAACTACAAATCGATACCTCCAAGTTCACGGATTGGCAAAAAGTTCGCATTCAAGAAAACCCTTCCGAGATACCCACCGGCTCTATGCCCCGATCCCTTGATGTTATACTTCGGTCCGAGCTCGTTGAGCGGGCAAAAGCCGGAGATAAATGTGTATTTACAGGAACATTCATTGTCGTACCAGACGTTAGCCAACTTGGGCTACCTGGTGGAAACAAGGCGGAGCTTATCCGCGAGGCCAGCAAAAGCGGGGCGAATGCTGCAACGGGGGGTGTTAGCAGTGGTGTAACAGGTTTGAAGAGTCTTGGTGTGCGAGATCTACAGTATAAAACGGCCTTTTTGGCATGCATGGTACACGATGCTGATGGCAGAGTAAGTGGCGTATATGCGCGTCAACGCAACGACTAAGGATAGTCACAGGGTGGCACCAATGTTCGTGGTGAAGAAGAAGACGGCGAGGAGGATGGACAAGCCTTCCTTAGATCACTAACCGAGCCTGAATTCGATGAACTCAAGAGCATGATCGACTCGGACCACATCTACTCACGACTGGTGGAGAGTATCGCACCCACGGTGTATGGCCATGAAATCGTCAAGAAGGGGCTGTTGCTGCAACTCATGGGCGGTGTACACAAGCAGACCGGCGAAGGGATGCACTTGCGTGGCGATATCAACATCTGTATTATTGGAGATCCGTCGACGTCAAAGTCGCAGTTCCTAAAGTGCGTGTTAACTCCCTTTCGTCTCACGAGTACAAGCCAACTGAGTATCTGCCAGGTATATTTGCTCCTTCCTGCCTCGTGCAGTCTACACTTCTGGAAAGGCATCCTCTGCTGCCGGTCTCACAGCAGCTGTCGTGAAAGACGAGGAAACAGGCGACTTTACCATCGAGGCGGGTGCCCTGATGCTCGCGGACAACGGTATATGCGCCATCGACGAGTTCGACAAGATGGATATATCCGATCAGGTGGCTATTCACGAAGCCATGGAACAGCAAACGATATCCATTGCAAAGGCTGGTATCCATGCTACGCTCAATGCCCGGACGTCGATTCTGGCTGCTGCGAATCCGATCGGCGGACGATATGACCGGAAGAAAACTCTCAGAGCAAACCTTGCCATGAGTGCACCAATCATGAGCAGATTCGATATGTTCTTTGTGGTCCTCGACGAGTGCGATGAGAAGACGGATCTGAACATCGCCAAACATATCGTCAATGTGCATCGTTTCCAAGATGAGGCTATCAATCCGGAATTTAGCACGGAGGCTTTGCAGCGTTATATCCGCTACGCCCGAACATTCAACCCCAAGGTGAGGAAGCGGTCTCGCAAGTTTGTAACCTTGCTGACCCATCGTAGCTCACACCCGAGGCAGCGGATGTCTTGGTTGAAAAGTACAGAATCTTACGACAAGATGACGCCACTGGCGTAGGTCGAAACTCGTATCGGATTACTGTCCGACAACTCGAAAGTATGATCCGCCTCAGCGAGGCCATTGCTCGCGCGAACTGTACATCCGAGATCACTCCCGCCTTCGTGCGTGAAGCGTATACACTCTTGCGGCAATCCATCATCCACGTCGAACAGGACGACATCGACTTTGACGAGGAAGAGGGCGAAGGCGAGCGTGGTGCCAACGGGAACGCGGCTCCGGCTACGGATGGTCTTGACGAGAGCCAGGATGTGGAGATGTCATCAGCTGAGATTGAGGCGATGGATGCGGCAGAGGAGAGCTCGCTGGGATTGAACCGTGTGGCGACAAGCAGCGGTGCTGGACCGTCGACGACGTCGCGGGCAGGGAGCGCGTTCCTAGAAGCTCCCCCGCCTGCGCCTCCTCAACCAAGACGGCGAATGGTGATTACCCACGACAAGTACATGACGTTACAGAGTCTCGTGGTATTGCATATTTCTGCAACGGAACAGGACACTGGGCAAGGGATTGACAGGGACGAACTCATCGATTGGTACCTTGAACTCAAGGAATCGGAGATCCAGGACGTCGAAGAGCTAGAGTACGAAAAGGAACTCATCATGAAGCTTTTGAGGAAGTTGGTCAAGGTAAGTTGGTGATTCTTGGCTCAGATTGACTAAAACGAATCGCGTCATTGTAGGACAAGTTCCTTTTGGAGGTTCGTGGGGACGTGCAAGACTCGTTGCCAGAGTCGGCCAGCGATGGAACGGTGCAGCAGTCTTCCTCGGCGCAGGCGGGAGAGAATGATCGGGTGTACTACATGGTCCATCCGTCGGTGGATACAGAAGGAGGCGAATCCTCCCATCCGTGATCGTGGGTCTAAATCTTGGTTAGTCGTCGATCTCCTTGTTGGTTTACCCGTTGTTTTGTTGTTGTAATTGTTACCTACTATATCACTACCGTGTAACTTCAAGTTTGTCCGATCAGTTCCCGCGGTTAGATACCACCACTCCCACCGCACTTAGCATAGAGCTGGGTATTTAGATCTAGCCATTGCTGAGCTGCATTGCGAGGTTGCTCAAGTGTTGGTTACCACTGTAACACCCGATGTCAATAGGGTTTGGCCAGTCATTTCACCAGTGACCTCGGAGAGAATGGCGACAAACGACCTCCCAGATTCCCCCATGGTTCCAGTGCTGCTGCTGGACGGCAGCTTGAAATACCCTCCTATATCAACAGATACCACAGCGCAGGATCTTATCGAGACCCTAATACAACTGGACGAGGTCAAGTGTACAGTGATCGACGTAACACCCTCCGACTGGGCACTTCAGCGCGTGCGCAAGGAAAAACCAGGTCGTTTGTGGGACGAAACAGAGCTGGCTGCTCTCGGCGACGGTGAGCACCCGATAGATACCCGATTACATGCCCATATTTACGTCCCGGGCGTGCTGCCGTGATGATCCAGGCATCCTCGAACCGACGTCGCGCATCGCTCCACTTTTGAACACGTCTGACTCGTATGCGTCTTTGAAGGCATTCGCCGCGTTTCCACTGACTTCTTCACGGTTACTGCATACCCCGGTGTTGCGGCTCATTGCCCGGCATCCTCTCTATTCGGTATCGCTTGCCTTTTTGCGCATTCCGGAGATCGACGATGGGTTCGAATGGACTGTGTTCTTTGGGAAAGACGCGTCTGTGGAGGACGTCATCAACAATGTCGTCCAAGAACTCGGGCTGCTCAAAGTGCTCCCTTCTTCCCGCGGTGGTGGACAGATCGAGTATGCGCTCGAGGTGTTTTCGGGAAACCAAGGTACGCAAATCCATGCGGGCGCTGGGGGAGTGACTAGGCTAACTTTTGGATGAAAAGCTACCCAATTGTCTGGGTCTGCGCGCATGGTCGACATTCTAAAGTCTTGCCCACATCCATCTGTTATCCGATTTTGCATTCCGGACCAATGGTTCCGTCGCAAACCACGTTCCGCGTCTACTCAATCTCGTTCCACCACAGACAGCGCTGCAGACGAGGAAGGCGACGGAACTGCCAAGCAAAGCAAGTCTAGTGCTGGGTCTACCGCTTTCCATACCGCTCCTAGGCCAGCGTCCCCCGAGTGGCGAGGGTCTGTCGCTCAAAGTCGTCTCACGAGCCTATTGGCTGGTTGGTCTCAGCCTGCACCTGCAACGACCTCGGTGGTCGTCGCAACTCCTACTGGTAATCGGAAGAGCGTTAGTGAACCGTTGTTGGTCCAACAGAATACGGGTGGTGGTTTTTCTACCAGAGAGAGTGTCAGTTCGGGTGATTTCGATGTGGAAGAGTTCGAGCGTTGTATGGTGAGTAATGACTATTCGTGTCCAACAGATTACTAAAAACTTGGTTTCAGGATCAGGTGGGGGTCAGGGGCGACGCGAGGGCAAATATGCAATCCATGTCAGTAGAGAAGAAACGACAATTTATCGAGCAAATCAAACTCGCCAAGACCACGTCAGCTAGCCCTCTAGCTTCTCCGACCTTGGCGACTTATGGACCGTCTGGTGGAAGTGGGCTTGTTCCTCGGCTTGTTCCACAGCTCAGCGGGGATACGAGCTTCTTCAAGCGGCTCTCTGCGTTTCCAACGTGGGGCTCGACGACTTCTCCACCACCACCCGGTGTCAACCCCAAGGGTCGTTCCAGCGGTGAATTTGCGACAGGTCCTAGGTTCGCTGTTTCTTCCGAGAAAGTAGAGGAAGATGCGCAGCCTGTACAGCAACAAGCCACTGGAAGCATGTTTGGCACTTGGTGGGCAGCGTTGGGTGGCGAGGCAACCATAGAAAACGAACATTTGACGTCTGCTCGTACCTATGTGAATGGCATACGCAAGTCGAGGAACGCGGATTCGCAGCTCGTCAAACACCTTATCTCGCTGCGGGTACATCTGTCCACCGCGAAGCTGCCCTGGATCGAGACTTTCATAGCTGAAGAAGGTATAATTGCTATTAGTGGCTTGCTTTCTTCATTAGTCGGAAAGGGTGGAAAGAGAAAGGCCCTTTCTGACAGTGAGAATGGCGTTCTCTTGGAGGTCATCAGGTCACTGAGAGTCCTGTTAAACACCGAGGTATGTCACTCAGATAAACTTGACTACAACGTGGAGAGTCAACTGAATTCTTGATAGCCGGGATTCGATGCTGTCCTTCTATCGCCAACCATTGTGACGCACATTGCATACTCCCTTCATGGGACGTCTCTCAAGATTACGACGCTGGTCGCGGAACTTTTAGCGGCGATATGTATGGTCTCGTTCGACGAGGGTCATCGTGCTGTTTTGGCCGCCTTGTCAGAGTATCGGATCGCATACAATGAACTCTTCCGGTTTCAGTCATTGGTAACAGCCCTCAGGATACCAGACTTTGTGGACTTTGCTGTACCGGAGACGACGTTTTCTATGCAAGAAGAGGGGGTATGGGAAGCTAGGACGGCTTTTATGGCGCTCATCAATGCTCTGACGAATTGTCCCCACACGCTTGAAGAACGGATCCTACTGCGAGACGAGTTTAGCCGACGAGGTCTGAATGAAGTGGTTGCGGTACGTCCTGGTCCAGTTGTAATGTCCTTGGTGGTTCCTTGACGTTCTTGCTAGGCACTCCGTTACATTAAACCGCCAGATTTTCTGCTCAAACAACTAGATATGTATACGGAGGAGAAGTATGAGGACGAAGAAGATTTTCGTGAGCGAGCACGAAGGGCGGTGCGGGATAGCCGTATGCGATCAGTGGAGGCGTCGGACCCGAGTATCTTGTTCGATGAGATCATGCAAGCTGCTAGATTACTCGAAGCCGGAGACGTGGTAGAGAGCATCCTGCGCAGGCTCAATGTTGTCTTCCAAGGCGTTTCTGATCCGTTGGTATCACTACATTTTCCTTGCCAACTTTGATTCTGATGGTCCATTAGGTCATTCAAGAGTGAGACCCTCGCCGTCATGGACGAGTTTGTGGGAGGCGTTGCTGCGATGGAGGTATCCAGCGAGCAAGCATGGACGACCTTTTTGCAGACTCTAGTCGTATCAGTGCAACGGCTCTCGGGACG
>JBBPRA010000312.1:0-30431 GCA_038092775.1 Boletus rubescentipes | reverse complement strand
TATCAGTAAAGGGCGAAAGAGTCCCAGGAAAGAGCCCATGATGAAAGGAAGAGAACATATTGTGCAATAGTAGCACAATATGAGATCAGAATGGTAAGTAATCGCACTAGATTGTAAGTATATGGTGTGAGATAATGAAATATGACATCATTAATAAGAATAGAATATGATGTCATAATGATCATCAAAGAATGGTATTAAATGATACCATAATGGTGTGACTGACGTAATCATGTCAGTTATGCTAATGACTATAGTGACTGACTAATGTCAGTCACACTTATCCTAATAAGTATAGGAGAAATATATCTAATGAATGTCAGTCACGCTCATTAGCGTCAATCATGACACTGTAGTAAGTAATAAGCATGAAGAGCAAACTAGACATTACTATGTCAATTTCCAACAGCAGGCTGCAGCATGATGCAGTATACTCCATGTTTGTGCTGACGGGGTCTACATAAGTTACTCCATTGAGACGGCAGGGACACAAGATGATTGTGACTCTGAGGACCAGATTCTTACTGGCACCTAGCTGACGAGTTGTTCCTAGTCCTCTAAGGCATACTGGCAGCCTTGTGGATCAGAACTTCTTTAAGTTGTTCTAGTAGAATGATCATCATATTCATACCATGGTCTCTTCATTGGCTGGTACCTTGAACATGGTGGTGAATATAGACTGGAGATTGCGACATCCTCAACTGTCTGGTTACTACTGGGCTATGGTGAATAACAGACTCATCACCCTAGTTCTCCGCCAATGAGTTACACAGCTGCAACACTCGGCTTTGACTCTATTCGACGTTGAGTTTGGGAGCTTCTTCCATGTAGTCGCACATACTGGAGTGGGTCGGCTGTAGGGTCATGTCACAATGATAGAGCAACAGTAGGAGTGGTAGGGGTCCATGCCGGGAGATGCCGGAGTAGCAAGACACATAGCGTAGCATAGTCCTGTCTCGTCTCACCTCATCATGTTTCTGGGTAGTTAGCCAGGACGTTGGCCCGTATTCTCTCTCTCTCTCTCTTAGACTCTCTCTCCCTAGCCGGTCCAATAGACACTGAATTACACATTTGAAGGGGTACTCGGACTCGAAGATCATAAGGTTATCATATCCTCCGACGCCTGCCCGTCGCTGTTCCCCGCCCTACCTCCTGCCGCTGCCGTCTCCTCCCCACCATCTGACACCCAGGTTCCACCACATTCCATAAACACTATTTTCCCGATTGTCATCTGTCTCTGGTAAGAAGGGTCAAGTATGTGTTCAAACGCCATTCCACATTGCTCAATGCATCTGGAGCACAGCTAGATGTCAGCACAATGGAAAGAGACATGCATGGCCATTGTGTCAGGAATCCTATTTTACTTCACATAATCACAGTCACACTCTTATGTACTAACCTTCACTTCACACACACTGTCACTTTAGTTCACGCACAAGACCACATGTCTTATGCATGTCTTGGTCCATGCACAGACTCTGTAGGTATATAAGACGAGTAGTTACCAACCTGTATTTCTTCATCTTTGGAATTGTCATTCATCATTCTCATTAGCTCACTTTGAGTGATTAAGTTTGAGTCCTGATACATTGGATGCATCATTGTCGCTTGGTATGCACGTTTCTCCTCATTGAATCAATTTGCACACCCTCAATCTCCACGTGTCCTTGGGCGGGCGCTTGCCAAATTCAGACCCACGCTCTTTTCTATCCCCATTAGTAACCGGCGGCAGCAACGAATTCGTCGCTACGCCGAGTCTAATCTGGGTAAAGTTCCGCTGCGTATGTCTCAGGGCGACCGAAAATATGCTTGGGATTGACATCCACACAGGATTGAAGAACGTGTCTAGGTAGAAGCCAACACGGGCTGGGCACGTCCCGTCAGCTCTGTGTCATTTCGTATGTGCCGGTCATAAGATGTGGCGGGAGTGGTATCGGGGCGATGGAAAGGGTAGTGGCTGAAGTAGTGTGAGTGTTTGTGGCGGCGGAGTGCATTATCGAATGGTACGAAGTCGGGCGTACTGGTTCTGTATGTGAATCGAATTCGTTTGTGAAGCGTGTCTGATGGATAGGTACCCCACAGAACAGAATGCGTAGATGAGCCTTGAAAGTCAGGCACCGAGACGTGAGGTATACAGGCAAGATCAGGTTTCTGGTCTATTATGGCCAGAATAGTGGCTCTTCGTACCCTCATCTCCTGGGTAACACTATGGTCAACTTGAACTGGTCGCGTTCTCGTTCGGTCTTTCCCCATAGTTGATGATCTACCGGGTCCATTTGCCTCGATCATCCACCCCACCATGTCCGTATGATATCATCCAACGATCAAAACCTGTGGATTTAGTACGATTACTTTGCTGCAGTGACACAAACTAGACGTCATTGTTACTGGAGACGACTTGAGAGTATCGTGCCGCCCTTTTGGAGTTGGTTGTTCTTCGTCCATGCCTTGAAGTGAGGCGACCTGTCTCGAAGGAGAGCCTGAGGGTGTCGGTGCACATACATATGTTCTGGTTGTCTGTGGAGTATGGTAACTTGAAACATGTTCATCATGAAACCTATGCAATATATATCCTATCTAGATCTGAACGCCGTCGAAAATCAGACGCTTGACGGTACACATAGACGGGCTCATTGTCATCCGACAGAGAAGAAATTACCATATCATCCACGTCTAAGCCGCCGATACCTGCTTATTGCCATTCTGTGCCCTCTCCTCCGCCGTAGCTGCCTGTTCCCCATCATCTGATCCCCCAATCCCACCTCCTTCCGCGAACGCTATCGTCCCGATGGTTGTCATCCCTCCCACACTACGCCCTGCTCTGCTCGACAAGCCAAAGCCGGTGTCGATGTCGCCTCCACAGCGGCCTTGAATGTCGACTGCGTAGAGCTCCCGTATGTTCATGACGAACCGTGGGGTGAGGGTGTACAGCGCAATTCCAGTGCAAGCCGGGAGTACATCTATGGCCCACCCCTGTGGGATGTTACCCAGGGCAGTCAACGCATTGACTATTTGGTAACACAATGTACTAATCATGGTGTGTTATTGAGTTGAGTATGTCTGCAGAAAAAGGGAGAGGACAGGCGTACGCAAGGAAATATAAAAGTCCTTCTCTGACGAGGAGAGCCATGTATCTGTTCAACTGCCATATCCCCGTTGCTCGATGCATCTGAAACAAATCCCTCACGAAGTGGGTCACCACTAAGATGCACATGACGGTTCCGAGAAATAACTGGGCGACCAAGAATGCAGTATTCCACGTATTCATGCTGTACGCGACATGGCAAACCGCGACATCGAGCAATTGTATAATGGTCACTGTAGAAAATAGTTTCGTAAAGGAGTGGTCAACTTTGTTCGATACATACCTGTGGCATACATGGGATCGCTGTAAATGCTACATGTGACGACGAGTATGATGACCTGCGTCGTGTAGATCACAAGGAGAACACCCAGGATAATCCTTGACCGATTGTACATCGCATACACGCGGAGGATCATCACCACTCCAATCATCATCAGATAGCGTCAAGATGTGAATGATAACAACACTCACTGTCAGCAGTTACCCAAAAAAGTGGTTCAGCCCAAGTCAGCAGAAAATAGACTATATTACCTTCCGTGTATCCAAATTTAGTCCAGATAGGAGAACATCCATTCGGAAACGCTCACAGCTATTCAGTTGCATCAAAACTCGGTGATTCTCAAATGTAAAGTCGGGTGCTTACATCTGATATTATTCAATGCATTTGCAGCGTACCGATGAATGATCGGCAAGATAAAGATGAATCGCGGGTTGTCATCGCACCTTGAGTGGACCTGGTATGAAAATACTGCCATCTTCACGCGTTTTGTCAGCCTAATCCACCATATATCGCAGTCATGAACATACAGAGAGCCGAAACGCTTAGGAACGGATTTGAAGTTAACGCTGGACACAAATTGTAGTTCAAGTTGGCATGAACTCACATGCCAAAAAGATAGCCCCCATAGCGTATCTGATATATAGCAAATTTTTGAATACGCAATGCGGAACAGTCCGATGACGAAAGACTCACAAAAAGAAAGAGTGTAGACACTCGCGTCCAGGGTTTTTGCTAAGATAGGTGTCATATATCTCGTACAGGCTTGCAAAGATGTTCGATTACGAACCCAGATGTAAGCTACCTGCAAAATTCATCAGCTGGCAGAATCTTCTCTAAATACGGAGTGATAGTATACTACCTCTTTTGAAAAGGTAAGGCCTAAAGACGTGGAGGTCATTTCACCATGACAGAACGATAAGTCGAAATACATGGCTTACAGTAATCATAACCGATTACGGTGACTATCGCGACTACAATGGTCGGTGATGATGAGATTTCAATCGACTAAAAGCATAAATGACGAACGGGAAAGATAGTCGTTGAGCTGTTGCTGTGCCAAGGCGGACTGGATATCTAAAGACATGGTCTCGCGGGCATAAACGGGATAACAAAAACGAGCGAACGGTTGTGATGACAGCAGTAAAGAACAGAAAGTGGCGAGAGGGTACCATTGAGATTTTAAAGGGTTAGGGATGAGTACTGTCAGGATGGATCCAATGAGCGCTAGCACTGGACTCTGATCACCACCATCTTACCATCGCTTGGGGAACCTTGTGATATCAATCAATTAGTGCGCCCTGTGTAGTGCATTGAGGACCAGTTCAACATATCTCCGACCCAGCATATGATATTGATTGCCTCGGAAACAAAGAATAACCACGACCGTTCAACGTTTGACAATTCCGCAAACAGGATGGAGGGGTATTAATAGTGTGGGGGAAGGCAATGCGAAAATGTCGTCATCGTCGTTGATCACGAGAACATAAATGTTGTGACAGCACGGACCGGCGACCGAAAAGGGGCGAATCCACGTGTCCTATCGCGAATATGAAGAGTAAGAAATTTTGAAGTGTTTCTGAAGCAGTTCCACATTGCAGCATTTCTATCATTCGTTGTGCTCGGCTAAGGAGCTACACAGATGAAACTCAGGGAAGGTGCATTATACTTCCACGGTGAGCTGCCCATCTAATCTGACCTACAATCAACAAACAAATGGTGCTATGCAGCATTGCTTCGCAGCCACATCAACAGCGCATGACTCGTCGTCGTCAGCTGTCTATGGTGTCGAGGCATTGAGTGGGCTAACACTGTCTGACAATGAAATCATTGGGTATAAATAAGCAGTATGACCATTTCATTTCTTGCATCCCTTTTTGCATCAGTCTCTTTTTACTGTTACTGAAGATTGAATGTACCCTCTGTATCCCTTTCCTTCTTGAACCCATGCACATTTCACACTACCAGCACCCTCTTCTATCTAGTAGGTGGAATGAGCGATAGAATACAGACTGACAGAAATTTAGCGTGTGACCATCTCAGGCTGACAGGAACGAACAGATGTACAGCTCGAGAGACATCAACCTCGATACACTCCGGTGTGAATCAAAGTAAAAGTCGTGAGGGAACAGCGTACGTCTGGGAAAACGATATTCACGTCCTGCAGCACTGCTCCGTACGTAACAGGGAGACCAGTGTTAACTGTCAGGATCCGGGAAGTTGGAGATATGTAATCCAGGTGTCAGCGCCATGGCCTGTTATCAGCCGTTCAGCTTGAGATATCACCGTCCTATAAGCCAAATGGCATACAGTTGTCACGTTCCCACGGATGAGTCCCTCCTAACATCGGTCCAAGAACACGCAAGCCAGGTTGAGAATGTCAAGGGGATGGCACTCCAACGCCACCCAAAACGTTTACTCTCCCAACTCATGATCCCCGCCACATCCACTGTCCTTGTGCACGTTCGTTCATTACTCTCTGCCACACCACGTGCCATCAGAGACTTAAGGAGGACAACCATTTCTTGCATCCTTCTCTGAGTCAGTCTCTTTCTACAGTTAGCGAGGACTGAATGTACTACTTGTATCTTCCCTTTCCTTCTCGAACCCATGCCCAGCACCAGCACCTTCTTCTACCGTGCAGATCGGGGAATCGACCGAATGCCGACAGACAGACTTGAAGGTCGAATTTAGCATGTGACCATCTGACAGGAACGAATGGACGTACAATTTGAGAGAGACTCCGACCTCGACAACGTTCCATTCATCCACTTTGAGGAGCACACTTCGGCGTGAATAAAAGTACCGAGGGAACAGCGTACGCCCGGGGCAAAGATATTCACATCTTGCAGCAGACCGGTATATCGACCATCAGGATCAGAGATAAACCAGGTGTTACGGCCGCGGCCTGTGATCAATCGTTCAACTTCAGATATCATCGTAGCATGGTAAATGGTTCACCCCTCTTTGCCGCTGTCCCGCGGGAGGATTGGTTGCCTTTTCGCAGGATATTCTCGTCTTTCACCTGTGCCGCGTGAAAATCAATGAATTAGACAGTGTTCCCGAGTGACATGGGAAACACATTGGACGCACTAGGACCAACAAGTATTTTCGATTCTGTTCAGGGATGTCGTCAGTACTAGTAAAAGACTACCGAGAAAAAAATCCTAGAAGAGACGCACTTCCGATGTTGTTACGCTTTATTGTGGGAGCCTTGTCCGCTTCCTCGGAAGGGTCGTCCTCGAAGAGCGTCTCGGTACCAAGAACCCGGCTGTTGTCCCTCCCATGCCGACAAGGCTTGAAACTAGGCCTTTTATGGGGAGAAAGTTCTGGAATAGAGATCATGTCAGCGCAAGACCAAGTGACGGGGCAGAATCTTACTGGCATTCCGGGTATCTTTTATCTCAACACACAGAGACATGATAGTCTCGAAGGCGCAGCGACTGCACTCGATAGCTTCTGGCGGAACCAGATAAACATCGCCGAGCGATGCAAAGTCGAGCTGAAACTCTAAGTTAGTTTGACTGCGAACGAGAACAGCAGGTGAAACGTTACTCCTCTAAATGCCCTGTCGAAATACAGACTAGTGTGAACAGACTGGCTGGAATACTCGAGTACCTTGGGGTTAGAATTTTGTCAGAAGTGGTTATACGGTATTCGGCAGAATCGCCGGCCTATGAACGTGTTGGGTGTTTTTTAGCGCAGCCTTCATTGCCGCGGTCTCCACAGAACATGCATCAGGAGAAGCTCTGCACGCCAAGGGTGCCTTCTAATACAGAGTGGAAGAGAAATCCGGCTCGCCCTGGTTCGCTTCAGAGGCACCGACAACATCAGTGCCTCCATCAGCATTAGCATCGCCGAGGGCGTTGAGGCCATTGTGTAAGCACGCCGGCTTACCTAGGACCCGTAACTAGTACATATACCGTCGGCAATACTGAACGATATCCGTTCAGTATTCTACCTTTTGGTGTAACGGCTATGCGTGCGGCGGTCGGTCGCTTACACATCGCCACTACCATAATCGTCTTCACCTTCAGAGTTAACCATGGGCGACTGGCGGTCTCGGGGGCACTCGGCGACAAGTTCAACGGAGTGGTACGATAAACGTGAGAGGAAGGCATTTGGAGATAAGAGCACTGGGGAGATGGCAAATGTTCAGAGAGGTGAGAGTGAGAAGATGCTTTTAAGCCTGTCAAACTCATATACCGTCAGTCTGGAGTCTGGAGATAAGGACGTTCAATGTCATGTATCTGGCGATAAAGTGGCTCTGGAATTGCCATCACCCAGACCTGCGACACCCGTCCCGAGAAAACAGACAGATCCACGTGGTCGACTTCCTCGAGATAGGAAATTACATTGTTCGTTTGCCCATCTCATTCCAAATATGACCATCAGAAAGGAAGCGAGTACAGATACTGTTCCGTCTTCTGTAGGAAGGCTGGTTTGTAGGACAGGTTTGACAGCCTTTCAGGTGCATTCCCAAGAAACAAAAAATGAGCGCATAGAGCTCGTGGGAGGGCCTACGGCTTTCTGACCACGAAGAGGATATGAATGATGTGTATAAAAAGAAGCAAGAACTTCAACTCGATGGTGTCAGTAGACAACCCCGAAGCGGCGGTGCACATGGTGTTTACGTGACACTCGCTTGAACGTGACCTCTCTCACCAAATGAGACCTCATTCATCGCCCCATACCGCCTGACTGCCAGCGACTGGCCCGGGGCAGTATTTCTAGCGTCTTTACATCACACGGCAGTACAGTTGACCGATATTCAAGACTGAGTAGATCTCTACGCGTGAAACCGGTAAAATGGTCTTCGATAACGGGGCTACTTCTCCCTCAATCACCTTCCCATTGCTGACCCCCCCTTTCCCTACTAGCCCTGTTGGTACTTAGTCGAGACGCGACCTCGGAAGTGGGAGGGAGTGGAAGAATCAGCGTCTCGCCAATAACTTATAAGTTACGATGTGTCCCCCGTCTCTGTTAGTTGTCCGTCCATCTGTGCTCCCTCCGCTGGGAAGTTGGTCATGGCGCATGAGCTCAAATTCTGTATGCTACGAATTCGCTATTCGTGTTTCCGGGTCAAGTGAACGGGGCATTCGCCCCCAGCAGATCGGGTCCCAGACGCGGATGTTTGGGTAGTGCATCAGAGTGGATGTCTGTGTCACCTGGGTCCATTATCAGGTTTCCTGTAAAGTGTGTTAGCAACACGATTTAGATGTTTAGTGTAAAACATATGCACTCGCCTTGTGTTGGAAATCAGAGGTGTGGCAATGTACATACCTATGATCTCGTTACCCACCGACGGACGAGAGGGTTACCATTTGTCTAAACCTGCCCCTTGCAATTCACCGCCCTCTCCTCCTCCATAGCTATTACCTCGTCGTCCAATCCCTCGATCCCACCCCTTTCCACGAAAGCTATCGTCCCAATCGTCGTAGTCTCTCCCATGCTGCACCCCGCTCCATTCAACAGGCCAAAGCCAGTGTCGATGTCGTTGCCGCAACGCCCTTGTAGGTCAAGCACGTATAGCTCCCGTACGTTCATGACAAACCTGGGGGTGAGGGTGTACAGAGGAACACTGGCGACAACCATAAGGGAATATGTGAGCCACCCCTGGGGAATATTACCCAGGACCCCGAGCATGTTAACAATACAATAAAGAAAGGTGCTGATCAAGGCATGTTGTTGAGTGAGTTCACGCAGGAAAGGGAACAGGACGAGGGTACGTACACGATAAAGTATAAAAGACCATCTCTGACGAGGAGACTCATATATCTGTTCAACTGCAGTTTTCCCGTTGCCCGATACATCCGAAGCGAGTCCCCCACAAACTTGGCCGTCACCAACACGCACATGACGGCCCCAAGAGTAAACTGGATGGCCATACACAGAACACCACATCTCTCTGTGCCGACGGCGCCGCCACAAACTGCTATGTCGAACAGTTGGACGATCGACACTGTACAGGCAGATTTTCGTAAGTACGGGGTAGATCGGCCAACTGTGTCCGATACGTACCTATACCATTGTTTGGATTGAGATTGATGCTGCTGCAGATGATGAGCATGACAACCTCCGGGATATACATCAGAAGGAGAGCACCCAGGATGATCCTCGACCGATTGTACATCGCATACACACGGAGGATCATCACCACTGAAATATTCATCATCAGATTCCGTCAAGGAGTTGATGATGGCAACACTCACTGTCAGCACCCATCCAAAAGATCGGATTAGCCCAAGTACTTAGAAGGTAGAATACATTGCCTTCAATGAATCAGAGCTCAATCTAGAAAAGAAGCGGCTATTCTGGAGTGCTCACAACTATCAAATGGGTCAGCCCTTTGAGACTCTCAATTGAAGACATGGCTGCTCACGTCTAATGTTGTTTGGGGTGTTTCGTTTGAGGTGTGCGCATGAGGGATTGGCCGGATAAAGATGAAAAACATCATACCTTCAGTTCACTGGGCATTAAAGCAATGCCAACTTCATACGTGTTTCGTCAGTTTCGTCCGCTGGAATTTAACTCGTGAACATACTGGGTGCGCTGAGAATACAGTCGGGGTCAGCACTTTACACGAGTTTGACCCGGTAGTCGCTTAACTCACATGGCGGAGAGACAGCCCCCAAAACGGATCTGATACACAATGGAGTTTGAGACGTGTAATGCGGAACAGTTGAGGTAAGCGACTCACAAGAAGAAAGAGCGTAGATACCCAGGTCCAGGGTCTTTGCTATAACAGGTCTCATATATATCTTGTGCACTCGCGAAGATGCTCGGTTACGAACCCAGATGTAAGTGACCTATGAAATCCGTTAGTTGAAAGATGCTCTGGATACCGAATGCCAACACGCTACCTCTTTCGAAAAGGTGAGGCCTATATATGAAGGTAATTCCAGCATGAGGAACGTAGGGTCGGAATGGATGGCTTACAGTAGTCATAAGTGACTGCGACGACGAGCACGACTACAGCAGCCAGTAATGAGGAGATTTCAATTGACCATGATGGTAGTGGGCCAATGGGAGGCATAATCGTTCAACTGTTGCTGTGCTAAGCCTGACGGTACGTCAGGAGACATTCTCTTATGGGACAGAGGGAAAGGCAAAAAAACACGAACAAAAAGTGACGACGTTAGTCCTGAAGAGCGAAAAACGGGGGTATGGTGTCCACCATCAAGGTACTTAAGTGATGTTGGTGTCACGGTGGAAAATACTACCCGGCCAATGCTTGCCACAAATAGTATGAATCTGTGCGACCTGTGCAGGGCTATGAACTTGAAGGGCCAAGGCACACGATCGGTTCCGTGATGCGTATAAGCAGAACCTCGTGAGTCGTTCATTTACCCCATTGATGGAGAGCGCTTAGGCGTATTCCATGTGGAGCATGGAAGCCGAGCCAGCGGGCTATGGGGACCCAAACGAGGTGCGATGTTACAGCTGTTTTCATAATGATAGGCCATCGCGTCAGGAATACACATACGGGCGGACTCCAAACCTTGGCAAGCCGAAGCTGCCGAGAGTCCACAGAAATGACAAGTCTCTACTAATCTGCAAAGATCTTCCAGGAACTGTATGAAAGTATGAGACATGCAAAGACATGTATTGAAGGGCACTCACCGTGGCATCCAACGAGTTCAGAAGCCTGGGTCGGCCGTGTACAGCCGATTTCTTCACAATCTCACTAGCTAGTTTCTCGAAAGCGCTTGCAGAGACCCCTCATGGTCCTGGGACGAATTCCTGTATATTCAGCTACTTGCACGTCATTTGGACCAGATTGCAGTGACATTCGAAGGGCTATCTCTATCTCTGCTTTGGAGATGTGTTGACACGTCGTTGGAGTAGTTATCTCATGCTTACCAAATTCTATCACAGATTCAAATTTCGACTCAGCCTGTGTGTATTTTTCGTGCTTAGGCCTATCATTATGAAAACAGCTGTAATGACGTGCATTCAAGTCAAATACTGGAAGCGGAGAACGTCGTGAGCCAGTAACGAGTCATCAGAAGCGAGTAGCACCCGGTCCGGGAAATCCCGTGGAGCCATGTCTTTTCTTTCTTTTCTGGACAAGTGATATTATTGACAAGTCTAGTCCTACTGGAGCCATGTCTTGATGCTCCAGGTGGTGACAGCACAATAGCCACCCAAAGGCCACCGGAAACAATGTTTGTTTTCCCTACTTAGGATACTTGAAAACATCCCGCTTCGACTCTATCCTTGTGTGCGTTCATACAACGCCATGCCGCATTCCATCAAGACCTTGATCAGGACAATAATTTCTTACTCCCCTCTTCGCACCAGTCCTCTTTTACTGGTAGCGAGAATTGAACATACTAGTACTCAGCCTAAGTGACCTCGAGTTTGTCCTCCGCTTCCTTTTCGAACCAATGCATGCCGCCCAGGACCTTCTCCTGCCATGCAGATGGAGTCTCATTGACTGGATATCGTCTTTACTGACGAGTGCAAGTTCAGGTGAGTGGGATGAGCGTCGAAATCATTCGTCCCAGAGGTAGGCATTTAGGTAAACCCTATGTACAAATAACACGATTCCTGCTGGTGACGAAAATCAGAGGCGTGAGGTGTACATAGATGGGCTCATCGCCCACCAACGGAGGAAAGGGCTATCCGTCACCTTTAAACTTGCCTAGCGCCCCTCTCCGCCCTCTCCACCGTAGCTATACCCTCCTCATCGTCTAACCCCTCGGACCCACACCCTTCCACTAACGCTATAGTTCCAGTTGTCGTCGACCCACCAACATTGTACCTCGCTCCGCTTGACAAGCCGAAGCCAGTGTCAATGTCAGGGTCACAACGACCATGCGTATCAAGCACGTACAGCTCCCGTATGTTCATGACAAACCGTGGGGTGAGTGTGACAACAGAACATCTGAGGCAACCACAAGAAGATTTGGGAGCCATCCCAAGGAATGTTACCCAGGAGACCGAGCATGTTGACAATACCGTAAAAAATATGCTGATCATGGCGTGTTGTTGAGTTCACTAGCCTGGCAGAAGGGGACAAAGGGACGCACACAAGGATATACAAAACACCGTCTCTGACGAGGAGAGTCATGTATATGTTCAACTGCCATCTTCGCGTTGCCTGATACATCTGGAACGATTGCTTCACGAACCGAGCCGTCACTGAGATGCACATAATGATGCAAGAACGAACTGGATGATCCTAGACGCGATGCTCCATGTCTGTGTGCTTAAAACGACGTTGCAAACCGTGATGTCGAGCAGTTGGACGATCGACACTGTACGGGTAGATGTTCATTAGGTAGGGCGTTGATCAGCTGACTTTGTTCGATACGTACGCGTCGCCTTATTTAGATTAGTATAAATCTCACTGGAGACTATGATCATAATGACCTCCAGGATGTACATCAGAAGGAGAACACCCAAGATGATCCTTGACCGATTGTATACCACATATATGCAGAAGATCATCACCACTCCAGTGATCATCATCAGATTGCGCGAAGGTGCGGGATGATGACAACACTCATCCTCAGCACTGGCCCAAAATATTATTGGAATACTCCAAGTGCTTAGAAGGTAGAATACATTGCCTTCGATGTATTACAAATCAGTCCAGAAACCAGAATATTCATAAACACTCACAGCTATCAGATGGTGTCAGCCCTGAGAGATTCTTCATTGTAACATGGATACTTACGTGTATGTCGTGCGGGGTGTTGTGTCTGAAGTGCGCGCGTCGGTAATTGGCAAGGTGGATATGAAGAACATCGTACCTTCAGTGCCCCCATTATGAAATTATCGCCGACTTTACACGCGTCTTGTCAATTTCGTTCACTTGAATTCGAATCGTGAACACACTGAAGGTACTTAGGGAATACAGTCAAAGTCAACGCTTTACACGCTTTCTACCTGGTCGTCACTTCACTCACATGGCGAAAAGACAGGAGCCGGCACGGATCTGACATACCATGGAGTTTTGAATGTGCAATGTGGAACAGGTTTAATGTGAAAGACTCACAAGAAGAAAGAGCGTAGACACCCAGGTCCAGGATTTTCGCTATAATAAGTATCACATATATCGTACTCACTTGCGAAGGCGTTTGATTACGAACCCATATGCAAGTTACCTACAAAAATCGTTAGCTGGAAGAGGAATTCTGGATACCAAATGCTAGTATGCTACCTCCTTCGAAAAAGTGAGGCCTAAAGATGCAAGATCATTCCAGCATGATGAAACGAAAGATCGGACTGCGTGGCTTACAGTAATCATAACCGATTGCAACCCCCACAACGACTACAACAGAGAATGATGAATCATGATAAGGTTTCAATTGACCACAAGCATAAACGACGAACGAGAACTATAGTTGCTCCACTGTATCTGTGCCAAGACAGATTGGATATCAGAAGATATCGTCAGTAATGGCGAAAAAAAGAGTTGATGTAGGGGTGTACTGCACCATTGAGGTTTTGAAGGGTTCCGGATAAGTGCCGCCGGGATTCCATCAGGCAAATACGAGCATGAACGCTTATCATGAAGATTGTGCCTCACCATAAGGTGGGCAGAATAAGAGGGCACCATCTTGTGATATGAATTAGCAACCTGTGCAGGGCAGTGAAGACGCATGGTCAGCTCCATCATTCTGATGGTAAGTACAGCTCACAAGCGAGAAGTTCCTGTTGTGAAACACTCAGGCCGCAAAATCAATCCAAATATCGAGAAAATGAGATATACAGTGCATAAATGTTGATGTTCTATACCTTAGGGGTTGAAAAGTGTTGAAAATAAAAGGATGTGACTGAGAGATACGCCGCCGGTACAGCATATGAGACGGTAGAAGCAGAACATGCCAGTGGTATTCTTTCCCGTATATTAATCCCACCTTCGAACATATTCATATTTTGGAGACTTCGGTTGATCTTGGAGCGTCAGAGGATCAGTTCAAAGGGTTGTGCGGACCCAAACAAAGTGCAACTTGTCCAAACAGATATCCCGAGAATTGTAAACACACAGTACAATTGACAGAACGAGTTGGACTTCAGGATACCAGGCCAGTACATTACAAAAGACCGTCTTCTTCTGACAAGAGCCGAGGCTCGGACTCGAACCATACAGCCGGGGTGGTTGCCACTCACCCACCAGGCTCACACCCATCCCCGCCTCAAACGCTTCAAATTCAGTGTCGTCCTCATCCAAGCGGGATCGAAGACTGTGTCTAGGTGGAAGTCAACACAGGCTGGGCATCCGCCGTCAGCTCTGTCATTTCGAACGAAAGAAGGAGTCGCGGACAAGCAATCAGGAGTGGTATCGACGGGTACGGTTGTGGTATGTGAATCGAGTTCGTCTGTGAAGCGCGTCTGATGGGTAAGTACTCTTCAGACAGAACGAGTAGACGACTCCAGAAAGTCAGACGACAAGATGACAGGTATATAGGTAAGATCGGGTTTCTGGTCTACTACCCCAGGATAGGTAGCACTTCTTCGTACCTTCGTGTCCCGGATCTATTCTATTGTCCGTCCAATCCATTTTTCGATCGCTTGGGCCTTGCTCACTATTCCGTTTTACTCCATGTTCATCTGGTCGTGTCCTCGACGACGACGACGACTCGTTCAGTTTTTCTCCGTAGTCAATATACTCCCCCGGATCCATTCACCTCAATTATCATCCCACCATGTCCACATCCAACGACTAACCATGAGGAATTTGAAATGAAAATTCAGAACATCAATAAGTATCAAGTTCAGTACTACCTATGAGTCCCACTCCGCATTTTTGAAGTCAATTGTTCTTCGTCCATGCCGTGAAATGA
Organism: Boletus rubescentipes; assembly: GCA_038092775.1. Taxonomy (NCBI): domain Eukaryota; kingdom Fungi; phylum Basidiomycota; class Agaricomycetes; order Boletales; family Boletaceae; genus Boletus; species Boletus rubescentipes. Next base: position 15,271 of record JBBPRA010000312.1, on the reverse strand, counting down.
GACGACATGTCTCGAAGGAAGTGGAATTGGCACCAATTATCTCTAACCTTACTGCCAGCAGAGGTCGTGAATCGCCGCTTGGAGTCCTCTCCGGGCGAGGACGAGAAGTCACAGACGATGTACACACATGCTCCGAAAGATATATATTACATGAGATACCTCGAAAATCAGAGGATTAACGAGATGCGCTCGTCACCCATCGACAGGAGGATTTCATCCATATCTAAATTGCCAATACTTCCCGATCGCCCTCCGCCGTAGCTATCTCTTCCCCATCATTTGACCCCCCGATCTCACCTCCTTCCACGAACGCTATTGTCCCGATGGTTGCCGTCCCTCCTGCGCCACGACCCGCTCCGCTCGCCGACAAGCCAAACCCAGTGTCGATATCGCAATGGCCTTGAGTGTCGAGTGCGTACAGCTCCCGTATGTTCATTATGAACCGGGGGGTGAGGGTGTGCAGCAGAACATTAGTGGAACTACCGAGCACAATTACGACGCGTCCCTCTGGGATCTTACCCAGGAGACCCAATATGTTGACCATATCAAAATAAAATGTGCTGATTATGGCGTGTCATTGAGTCCAATACGTCCGTAGAGAAAGGATAAAGATAAGGGAGCGTACACAAGGAAGTATAAAACACCGTCTCTAATAAGAAGACTCATGTATCTGTTCAACTGCCGTTTCGGCGCTACTCGATGCATTTGGATCGAGTCCCGAACGAACTGCGCCATCACCAAGATGCACATCACGGTGCTGAGAATCAACTTGACGATCGTAATTGCGATATTCCACGTCTGTGTTGTGGGTATGACACTGCAAATCGTGATGTAGAGAAGTTGTACATTTGACACTGTAAGCCAGAGTTTGGTAAAGGAGTGGTCAACTTGTTCGACACATGCCTGCCTCATACTCGGCATCGCTGTAAATGCTAGAGGCGACGATGAATATAACGACCTCCGTGAGGTACGTCACAAGGAGAACACCCAGGATGACCCTCGACCTGTTGTACATCGTATACACGCGGAGAATCATAACCACTCAAATCATTATCGTCAGGTTTCATCCAGGCGTCGATGATGGCAGCACTCACTATCGGTACCCATCCAAAAAATGGCGTAAGCCCAATCATTTATATTAGTGAATATAATGCCTTCAACGCGTCCGAATTTAGCCCATATACGAGAGTAGCCATTTGGACTGCTCACAGCTACCCGACTGTATCAAAACTCGGCAATTCTCAAGCGGAAGCCTGGGCACTCACATCTAATGTTATTCGACGCGTTTGGAGCGTGTGGATGAGTGGTTAAAGAGATACGGATGAGGAGTGTCTCACCTCCAATGCGACCGATATGAAAGTAGAGTTACCTTAAATTCATACGCGTTTTGTCAGTTTAATCCACATCGATTTGACATCATACGCATACTGATCGCCAAAAGCCTTTGAATGGGTTTGAGGGACACTTGACACAAATGCTTGCAAACATTAACTTACATGCCAGAGAAACAGCCCACATAACGGATCTGATAATACGACGGAGTTTTGAATACGCAATGCGGCGCAGTTAGAAGACAAGAGACTCACAAGAAGAAAGAGCGCCGATACCCAAGTCCAGGGACTATGCTATGACAGGTATTATGGGTATCGTGCAGACTTGCAACGTGTCAATTACAGACCCATATATAAGTTACCTCCGAACCTTGTCAGACTGAAATATTTTCTAAAAACGAAACAATAGCACGCTACCTCTTTCAACAATGTGAGGCCTGACGATACGGTGGTTACCGGCATAATGAAATGAAGAGATCGGAACGAGTGGCTTACAGTAATCGTAACTGATTGCAGTCATGATTACCACTAAAACGATCAATCATGCTGAAATGACCATTGACTACAAGTGTAAATGACTCACGGGAACCGTAGTTGTTCAACTGTAGTTGTTCCAAGGTCTGGATACTGGAAGACATGCTACAGTGGGCGTGAGGAGCAAAAGTACGAGCAGATAGTGGTGACGGTAGTAATGAGGGGCAGAGAAGGGGATAGGGGGACCATTGAGGTTTTGAAGGATTCGGAATGAGTACCATCAGGATGGATCCACTAAGTGCTAGCACAGGACTCCAATCACGAACACGATGATGATCAATGATGGGCCTCGCCATCACGTAGGGTGGAGTGAGAGGGGATCTTGTGATAGGAAACAACGCGCCATGTCCAATGTCTGACAATTCCGTAATACAGGGTGGAGGCGTTGTGTGGCGGAAGGCAATGCGAAAGCGTTTGAGTTGGCGCGCATAGAAACAGGATTTTTATACACGTAACACAGCACCGAAAGACGGTTTCATGTATGATCACGATCATGTCACTGTCCCACTGCAAGCACGAAAGGTAAGAAATCTCTTCTAAAACAGCCCAAGTATTGCGGTACTTCTAACGATCGTTCAGCGTTCAGCGACCTGCCCATCTGATTAGTCCGGTAACCAAAACATAGATAACGCAAACCCGGTCAGGTGTGGCCACTCACGTCAGTGGTTGGTCACGGTGCGGAGGTGATAACAACCATCTAGGTCATCGCTTCTGCCAACAGTGATCAGATCAGAGAAGGGTGGCAAGGAATTGAGTGGGCTGACACTACCAGAGAATCGAAAGAATGTGGACACTTCCTGGTTAAGTCCCAGCGGCATATGGATACTATCCGACGCAACTGACTTCAGGGCCCCCCTGCCGCACCATGTGGTATGGAGTCCTTGAAGAGGACAACCATTTCTGATGTCTTCCTCTGCGTCAGTCCCTGTTTACTGCTAGCGAGAATTAAACGTGCTGGTTGTATCCTCCGTCTCCTTTTCGAACCATGCACACTACCCACACCTTCCACTGTGCAGAAGGAGAAAGCAAGCGAAGGAAGAGCCTCTTTGGCAGAGATTGAATGGGCCTTATCTTAACTGACGCCTGGAAATAAAGTCTATTGGGATTGAATTTGGACGCATCGAAATGGGCGGGCTTACGGCTATTAGACGAGTCTGGCCAAAGTGGATGAGAATGATGATCACTGTGCTCGTTGGTGAAGCAGTGAACAGCGTCCTTGGATGCTTCAGAGATATGGACACCTCCCAGCCAATGGACCGTCGCATCAGCTCTACGCAGTTTGTATATTCAGTAGATGGTCAAGTCCATTTTCATCAAGTCGGAAACGTGGACTGGGCGGGGATGGGCGTGACATAACGTTGGGGAGGTCGTCGTCAAACAGAGGAAAAACTTAGAAATGATGACTTGATCGGACCGTGGACGATGGGTTGAACGGAAGTGGTACACTCACGGAGTCAACACGGACAGTGAAAACCTCGAGTGGTGGTGCTGGGAAAACCTCAGCTTCAATTATCTGCTCTGCATGAATGGAATTGCCTCACCTGGCATCGTTGGCCTATCTACACTCGACTACTTGGCAGTAAAATCGATGGATATCCAACAACAACGCGATGAGCCGAAGAATGGGTCGGATTCAATTACTTCTCTTTCGATCACCGCTTTTTGGGGAACTCCGCTGGTAACTTGGAATATGTTCATCATAAAGCAAACCTATGCAATATATGTTCGCTTCCCAGTTCGCATACTGTGTGGGAGGCTTGGAATTCCAATAAGCAAGACCAACCCAAAGTATGATCTTTGTCTCCGTTTGTCAACAAGTACCTGAGCAATCTTCGCTGTGATGGCGCGATCGCTGGGACGCATTCTACGGTGGATGAGTGAGTTCCTCCTAAATCTTCATTCATATTGCTCAATTTGGGTGTAGCTGTTGTTTGTCAAGTGGTAGCTGGACTGGCTAAACTCCGTCGGAGGAACGAGAAAACACTTTGCACAATCATGTGTATGGGTAGTGGGATGGGCAGCGCGGGTATTTTCGTGAACGAAGCACTCCACTCACCCAAAATTTGATTCCATTCTTGTTCCTGCTACGACACCTGTGATCCTACCTGCCACAGGACATGCTACAATTTCCCCCTGGTGGCCCTGAGTGCGGCATCGACGATCTCAGTCATTGCGATGACACCTTCCTCCTCCAGTGTGCGCCCCACAAGTTGTAAGCTGACGGGGGCATCCCGGAATACCTCGGGTTCGTCTAACAAGTTGCTTAGCAAGATGCAGCCGGCCGTAAAAACGAGGACGTACACATCTCGTAAACAGTTTTGTCAAAGGCGTCGATAAAGGTCTCGCGAGGCAGCTTCACGTCAATGGCTGGATCAACAGCGGTTACGGGGAAAACCGACGCAGTGTAATCGAGTGCATTCCACACTGTGGTATAACGAGAGTATCTGAGGGTCATATTTGGCGGTGAGAGAATAAAACTCCTAACTAGCTCTACCGACCTGTTCTGACCATGAGGCGGGGCTGCATAAGGGGCAGTAGGGCAGATAATGGCGTCCATTGGCCGCTCCGTTCCCGTCCTCACCACAGTATCGTTCCAGTGTTCCAAGTACACGGCACGTATATCCCTTCTCTCTTTCTGCACTTGCCAAAGCTGGTACGCAGTGAGACCACCTTTCCTGGGACGAAATGATGCGATGGTAGCTTCGTTACCGGTGGGAATCATGGTGGAAATAATTGGTTCTCCACTTGTCGAGGTGGTAACCATGAAGTCTTCCGCGGTGCCGGCACTCCATATGTTGTTCTTAAGACGAACAGCGTCTCGGCTCACTTTCGACAACTGCGTCAACATCACATACCGTTAAATCACCGAGCCTCTTGTGTTCGATCGGGTGCCATGTAATGACTGCGTAATATATCGGAAGGATATAATAAAACTGCACGAATATTAACATACTATTGTGACCAGCCTTTGTGAGCGCTACTTGGACTTGTTTGAGTGCTCTTGTTATGGGTGGGTGCGGGACGCAAACACCGTCATCCCACATGATCGCGAAGCAAAGTTTGTGACCATTGTCACGATCCTTGAGTTGATACTCGTCTTCGTCCCATTTCTTGTGAACGGCCAATGGGTCCTTGAGCCAGGGTTTCGCCTTTATGACTGCTTTCATGAACGTCTTCAGTCCCGAGATGCTACTGGTAATAGGGCCAAAGACGGATAACACGGAATCTTGTCCTTCCAGAGAATTTAAAGCACCACCATAGGGAACTCGTCCGTATGAAGGTCTTAGCCCGTACACCCCGCAGAACGAAGAAGGAGTCCGCACGGAGCTGGGAGTAGATCAGCTGGCAATTTGACAGTTCCTAAGAGGCACACACCCTCCAAGGTCGGAGCCAACACCTATGGGGCTTCCTTTCAAGGCAACCAGAGCACCTTCTCCCCCTGAGGATCCCCCTGAGGTCAGTGAACGGTTATGAGGGTTGGTCGTCCTGCCAAAAATGTAATTGAAAGTCTCAGGCCACTATGTCATTGTCAGAATTTAAATTGAATAAGCATCATTGTCCTAAAGACCAATCAAGTCCAACGTACCATCAATGTTTGTGGTACATTCGTCCTCACGAATGGGACAGCTCCGCACGCTTCCAAAATGTCGACAAGGACCGCATTCTTTTCTGCGTATTTTCCAATCCAGGATACGTAGCCCATCGTCGTCTCTAAACCCTTGATGCATAACTGGTCCTTCAAGGATACAGGGAGTCCATGAAGTGGACCGGTGACCTTTCCGGTCTTCTTCAACGCGTCGTCTAGTTCAGCAGCGCGAGCAAGCGCACGCTCAACGAATATTTCGGTTAAGCAATTTACCTATCTCTGGTCAACCACGGCGACAAACCACGACCACAAAGAAATTTACTAATTGTTGAGCGATAATAGCCCGTTTGTAGAATGCGGTTGTGACCTCGACGGCGGACCATTCACCACCCGCAAGCTTTTTCAGCAAAATATCGACGTCCTCATTCGTGATTGCAAGCTCCTTTGATGTCAATAGACCGTACGTTTCAGGTAAACCGGTCACATTGAGCGTTGTTTCTGGTGGATGAGCGATCAACCACTTTTTAGGAATCGCCTCCTGTTGGCGGCGTTTCTTGTCGGCAGCAAGATCAGACCACATGTGAGGTGATGTGGGCAGCGATAGGGGTATCACATCGCCGGAATATATATAAAATGGGCTGGGAATACTCCAGTTTGGATACACACGTCAAGGAGATAAGAGAATGCGGATAACAAACATCACGCGATCCACAAGTTTAAATGCAGAACTCCGAGTTCCGAGCAATTGCAAATTCTGAAAGAGGTGTTAGCCTGCGAAATGGCAAGGAACAATGAGTTAAAATGAATCAGAGAGTCGGTAATGTAGGTGATACAGAGGCAGTAAGGCCGTATCTCTGCATCGAGTCGACTAAAAAATGCCAATGGTGGTTGGTTATGCGGCGCTCGTTACGGACGCACGTATGGCAGAACAATTGAAGAACCATTGGAACTCTCCTCCGCCGCGGCTATCTCCTCCCCATCATTTGACCCCCCGATCTCACCTCCTTCCGCGAACGCTATGGTCCCGATGGTTGCCGTCCCTCCCGCACGTTGACCCGCTCCGCTCGACAAGCCAAAGCCGGTGTCAATGTCGCAGCGGCCCTGTACATCGACTGCGTAGAGTTCCCGTATGTTCATGACGAACCGCGGGGTGAGGGCGTACAGCATAAGATTACTGAAAGCCGGGAGCACATCTGTGATCCATCCCTGTGGGATGTAACCCATAAGATCCAACATGTTGACCATGTCATAAGAAAAAGTGCTGGTCGTGACGTGTGATTGAGTTCACCATCTCTGCAGAAAAAGGAAGGAGACAAGGAAACGTACACCAGGAAATATAAAAGACCCTCTCTGACGAGGAGATTCGTATATCTGTTCAGCTGCCATTTCCGCATAGTTCGATGCATCTGATGTGAGTCCCTCAGGAACTTGGCCATTGCCAAGATGCACATGACGGTGCCGAGAATAAGCTGGATGATCGTGAGTGCAATATTCGAAGTCTGTATTGCGAGCACGGTATTGCAAACCGTGATGTCGAGGAATTGTACAATTGACGCTATAAGATAGAGTTTCGTGAAGGGGCGATCAACTTTATGCGATACATACTTTTTGCATAGTTTGTGTCACTGTAAATGCCACTGCCAACGATGAGTATGACGAGCTGCGTGAGGTAGATCACCAGGAGAATGCCCATGAGAATCCTCGACTGATTGTACATCGCATACACGCGGAGAATCATCACCACTCCAATCATTATCATCAAATTTCGTCAAGGTGTGAATGATGGCAATACTACTTACTGTCAGCAGCCGACCAAAAAATGGGATTAACCCAAGTTATTAGAAAATAGACCATAGTGCCTTCCATATATCTGAATTAGTCCGGATGGGAGAGCAGCCATTTTGAAAAGCTCACAGCTATTGAACTGCATGAGATACGGTGACTCTTAATTGTAAAGCTGGGTACTTACGTCTGATGTTCAATGTGTTTGCAGTGTGCTGTTGAGTGATTTACGAGATAAAGATAAAGAACGTCGCACCATCAGTGGGCCTGGTATGAATTGACTGTCGTCTTCATATATATTTTGTCAGTCTGATTCACCGCATTTCGCCATCATGAACATACTGAGCGCCCAAAGGCTTAGGAACAGGTTTAAAGTCAACGCTCGACCAAAATTGTAGCTGGTATGAACTCACATGCCATAAAGACAACCCCCATAACGGATCTAACATATAGCAAACTTTTGAACATGCAATGTGGAACAGTTAGAAGGCAAAATGCTCACAAAAAGAAAGAGTGTAGACACTCGGGTCCACGGTTTCTGCTAAGATAGGCATCGTGTATATCATGCAGGCTTGCAAACATGGTCAATTACGAACCCAGATGTAAGTTACCTGCAAAAGGTCATTAACTGGCGGAAGTTTCTCTAAGCACTGAGCGGTGGCACGCTACCTCTTTCGAAAAGGTGAGACCTAAAGACGTGGGGGTCACTCCACCGTGACAGAACGAAAGATCGAAACACAAGGCTTACAGTAATCATAACTGAGTGCAGTGACGAATACGACTACAGCGGTCAGTGATGATGAAATTTTAATCGGTCACAAGCATAAATGACGAACGGGACATATAGTTATTGATCCGTAGCTGCGCAAAGGTGGACAGAATATCAGAAGACATGCTAGTCATCGTGCGGGGATAAACAGGGTGATAAAAACGAGCAAACAGCGGAGACGACGGTAATAAAGAACAAAAAGTGACTAGGGTACTGTTGAGATTTTGAAGGGTCTGGGACAACTACTGTCGCGAAGGATCCGGTAAGTGCTAGCACAGGACTCTGATCACGAAGACGATGATTATGAGTAAGAGGGCACCTTGCGATATGAGTTAGTACGCCCCGTGCAGTGCATTGAAGACCAGTTGTATCACCGACTCAGCATTTTCACTGGTTGCTTTAGGAACCAAGGGCAACGATGACCGTCCAACGTTCGACGATTGTGATACAGGATGGAGATATAGTGCTGCAGAAGGCAATACAAAAGTGTGACACAGACCGATGATCATAAGAGATTTCATCCGTGTGTTGATAAGTCGTATGCCGGGGACGGGACGCGAGCGGCGGGACGAAGCGGCAGATGTTGATCGTGATAACGGACGAAGGAATACAGGACGAGTAACTACGAGATAAGTACCGTATTAGGTAAGCAATACTGTAGTGACGTAGCGAATGATTCTACTCTACACCGTGTATCTCATCGCGAGCGTGAAAATTAAGGCGCAACAACGGGTGAAACGCGTGACAGGAGCATTACTTTCCAGGCGAACTGCATATCTAGCTAGATCGATAATCGGAAAGTAGATAGCGCGGGGGTGATTCGCCACCATATAACTCACCGTGATCGGCCATCTATGCTCAGCGGGAGGTGCGGTGCGGTGGTGGAGATAAGAACCACCCAGATCATGAGCGGGCCGACACTGTCGGAGAAGTGAATTTCGGAATGTGATTAAACCCGAGGCGCAGATAGATACTGGAACCAGAACATCATGAAATAGTTCGAGTTAAATTTGACGGAACTGATTCAAGGGTCCGTCCCAAAGAACCCAGGTGAGTAATGGCACTCCAAAAGTCGCCCGGAACAATGTTTACTCTGCCGACTCATGACGCCTGAAAACATCATGTACCCACTCCGTCCTTGCGCGAGTTCATTCAGTACCCTCTGCAGCACTGTGTACCATCAGCGCTTTGAAAAGGACATCCCTTTCTGTGTTAGTCCCTTTGTACTGGAAGGGTGAATTGAACGTATTCGTGGTTTCCTTCTCGAGCACATGCAGACGGGGAAAGCGAACAGACTACTGTGACTTCCATTGGCAAAGATTGGATGATGTCTCAAGTGACACCTGCCGGTGTGAATAAAAGATTGGGACTCAATTCGGACGCATTAAAATGGGCGGACTTACGGCTTTTTGACGAGTCCGGCAGAAGAACGAAAACAATGATTACAATCCTCCAAAAGACAGGCGAAACAGATTGTTGAAGCAGCGAAAAGTGTCATTGGAGGCGTCAAAGATGTAGACACCTGCCAGAGTCAATGGACCATCGCGTCAGCTCTACGCAACTGGCGTAAATTCGTTGGGTAGAAGGATGACATCAAACGTTTAACGTACCCATAAAATGATACCGCTTCAAGTCACACAGTATCTACTTGGCAGTACATACACTATCCGAGCACGAACAGTCTCCCCGATGAATGAGTCAGGTTACCCCTCCACTTTTTGGAACTCTCTACATCCACAATCTGTCGTGCTCGTCCCATCGATTCTGTGGCCTTGTTTCAAGTGTGCATCTATTACTTATAAAAATTTTGCGTGTGGGAGGGGATGGAGGGATCAGGGTCTCGCTCGCCATCTCCGTCTCACCAAGGTACGCTTCGACGCATAAACAGGCTCTATGTTTACTTCCTGCTTCGTCGCTTGGTCGTTCCTTGTCTGTCCACCTGGATTCTTTCACTCGGGAAAGCCGCCAGGGAAACGAAATTGAGGTTTGGTCTGGACACTGGCGAATACGCAGCTGCAATTTCGTATTTGCGGGTCAGTGATTTAGACCAGGGTCGTGGTCATTCGTGGGCTAACAGTTCGGGTCGCAGACCGTGGGCGTCGACGCTGACGGCTGGCTAGAGGTCGCGAAGGTCAGCTCCCACTGGTTTTCTTGTTGATCGCGCGCGTTTTCAGTGTTGTTCAAGTTGCGACCCAACCCCATTCTCGTACTGTGTTGCGGTGATCCATGTAATACACATGAGCCCATGCGTCACTTCGGTCCTTCATCTGGTCGCCTATGGAGTATAACTCAGACATATGATTCCCGTTCAAATCTGAATGGTGCCGGAGATCAGAGGAACGGTATACATAGATGGGCTCGATCGAGAACATGTACCGTCTACCATGGGAGGATTCCAAAAAAGGGCTTGCTACCCACCGACCAAGGACAATGGGACCACATCATCTACGTCTAAACAGCCACTAGTTGCATATCCGAGTCACCTCTTCCCATCCTTTCCTCGACTATGGCTATCTCCTCCTCATCGTCCAATCCCCTGATCCCGCTATCTTCCACGAATGCTATCGTCCCGATTGTCGTAGTTCCCCCCATACTGCGCCCAGCTCCGCGCGACAAGCCAAACCCAGTGTCAATGTCATTACCGCAACGACCATGAATGTCGAGCATATATAGCTCCCGTACATTCATGACGAACCGCGGGGTGAGGGTGTACAGCAGAATCTCTGTACCAATCATGAACATCAGTGCGACCTGTCCCGGGGTGTTACCCAGCCAAAGGATTTCAAGTACGTTGACGATACTATAAAAAAAGGTGCTGATCATTTTGAGTGAGTTCACTCTGTCGGGAAGAAAGGGCAAGAGATGGCGGGACGTACACGAGGAAATATAAAAGACCTTCTCTGACGAGGAGAGTCACGTATCTGTTTAGTCGCAATTTTCGCGTCGCCCGATACTCTCGGAGCGAGTCCCTCACGAATAGAGCCGCCAATAAGGTGCACATGACGATACCGAGAATAAGCTGAATGATTGTACACGCAACGCTCCAGACTACCGAGCCGAAGACGGCATTACAAACCGCCTCGATGACCACTTCCACGTTTGGTACTGCCAGTGTACCACCTGGGGCAGACTTTCGTCAAGTACAGAACGAATGAGACGAGTTTTTTTCAGGTCGTACCTAGTATTCCATTGTTTGGACTGCTGTAAAAGATACAGGCGACGATGAGCATGACAACCTCCGCGACGTATATCGCAAGAAGAACACCCAGGATGATCCGTGACCGATTGTACACCGCATACACGCGGAGGATCATCACCACTCCAATTATCATCAGATTTCGTCAAGGTGCAGATGATGGCACTCACTATCAACACCCGCCCAGAAAATCGAATTAGCCCCAATACCTAGAATATAGAATATATTGCCTTCGATGTATCAACACTTGGTCTAAAAACAAGAATAGCTATTCGGACGCGCTCACAGCTAACAAATGGTATGAACTGTTAAGGTTCCCATTTGTAGACATGGGTACTACTCACGTCTAATGATGTTCGGGGTGTTCCGTTTGTAATGTGTGCATGAGAGAGTAGAAGGACAAAGAGGAAGAGAATCACACCTGCAGTCCTGGGGTTAAAGCAATTCCAACTCCATACGCGTTCTGTCAGTTTCATCCACTAAGATTCGAATCGTGAACATACTGGGCGCGCTAAGGAACGTCAAAATCAACACTTTATATATATTCTGCCCAGTAACCACATAACTCACATGGCAGAAAGACAGGCCCCATAACGAATCTGATACGCGACGGAGTCTTGAATATGCGGAACAGTATTGAGGTAGGAGACTCACAAGAAGAAAGAGCGTAGACACCCAGGTCCAGCGTCTTTGCTATTATGGTATCACATGTACCGTACATGCTTGCAAGGACGTTCGAGGACGAACCCAGATGTAAGTTACCTGCGAAAATCATCAATTGGGGGAAGCTATTCTAAATAGTACCAAACACTGGTACGCTACCTCTTTCGAAAACGTTAGGCCTAAAGACATGGAAGTCACTCTAGCACGACAGAACACAAGATTGAAATGGATGGCTTACAGTAATCATAGCTGACCGCGATGACGAGCACAACTAAAGTTGTCAATGTTGAGATTTCAATCGACCACAAGCGTAAAGGACTAACGGGAGGTACACTGTTGTAGTCCCAAGGCCGATAGCGCGTCAGAAGACATGATCTCGTGGGACAAATAGGAGGGCAAGAAAATACGACGTTGGGCTTGAAGCTTGAAGTACGAAAAACAGGGTAGGAGATGGTTCACCACCGAGATGCTAAGTATTGATGGCCAATGCTACCACGCCGACCCAGTCGGAGGCTTATCGCCAAGTGCGGTTAAGAGGGCACCTTCCTTCTGATATGAATTAGTGCGAGCTGTGCAGCGCGGTGAAGACGCATGGCCAATTCCATCATCGTATGATGGCACAAGAAGCTCATACATTTGTGAAGCGCTCAGTATTGACAGCAAGCCTATTACTGTACTGGGAAAAGGAAAGTATGCTGTGCATAACACGTGTAGTTCCGGCCAAGTTCCGGCTCATCACCCATTACGGCTGGGCTGGACCACTCCCCCACCAGCTGTCCAGAGTATGGTCATCTGGAACACATAAAGTTTATGCAATATATACATCTTATTCAGATCTGAACGTTGCCGAAAATCAAAGGCTTGACGTTGACGGTACACATGGGTTGGACTCGTTACCCATCGACACGGTTACCCTGTCGTTCGCGACTAAATTGCTGATACCTGCACATCGCCGCTCTGCGCCATCGGGCTCTCCTCTGTCGTAGCTATTTCCTCCCCATCGTCCAATTCTCCGATCCCATCCCCTTCCGCGAACGCTATCGTCCCGATTATCGTCGTCCTTCCCATCCCATAACCCGCTCCGCTCGACAAGCCAAAGCCAGAGTCAATGTTACGGCCGCGACGACCCTGGGTATCGAGTATGTAGAGCTCCCGTATGTTTATCACGAATCGCGGGCTGAGGGTGAACTGAAGAGTCATCAGTACCGAGGGTACAACTGCGACCCATCCTGGCGGGATGTGACCTAAAAGACTGAGCATGTTGACGATCCAATTAAAAAAACTGCTAATCTTGGTGTGTTATTGAGTTCAATGTGTCTGACGAAAAAGGGAGAGGGAGACGAGGGGACGTACACAAAGAAATATAAAAGATTGTCTCTGACGAGGAGACTCATATATTTGTTCAGTTGCCATTTCCCCGTCGCTTGGTTCATCTGGAGCGAGTCCCTCACGAACTTGGCCGTCACCAAGGTGCACATGGTGGTTCCGAGGATGAGCTGGGCGACCGTGGTCGCAATAGTCCAGGTCTGCGTTCTAGGCATGAAATTGCAAATCGTGTTATCGAGCAATTGTACAATTGACACTGTAGCGTAGAGTTTCGTAAAGGAGCGGTCAACTTCGTTCGGTACGTACCTGCGTCGTACTTGGGATCGCTATAGATGCCAACGCCGACAATGAGTATGACGACCTCCGTGATATAGATCACAAGGAGAACGCCCAGGATGATCATCGACCGACTGAAAATTGCATATACACGGAGGATCATCACCACTACAATCAGTGTCGTTAGATTTCGTTCAGGTGTGGTCAATGGCAATACTCACTATCAGCACCCGCCAAAAAAATGACATCAGACAAATTGCTGATGAGAATAACTACTTTGCCTTCAGTGTATCCAAATTAAATTCAGATATGGGAGTAGTCATTCGGAAACGCTCACAGCTATGAAACCTTATCAAAACTGAGTGATTCTCAAGTGTAAACATGGGTACTTACGTCTGATATCATTCAATGCATTTTTAGCGTGCGGATAAGTATTTGCAAGATACGGGTGAAGAACATTGCACCTTCAGTGGGGCCAGTATGAATGTAGTGCCCTCTTCATGCGCATTTTTTCAGTCTTATCCACTGCAACATGACATCCATGAACATACTTAGTGCCCAAACCCTTACGAATGGATTTTAAATCAATGCTTGACACGTATTTCTAGCCAGTATTAACTTACATGGCAGAAACACAGCCCCCATAACGGATCTAATATATGACTGAGTTTTTAATTTGCGAAATCGCAGGATACTCACAAGAAGAAAGAGTGTAGACACCCGGGTCCAAGGTCTTTCCTATGATGAGCATCATATATATCGTGCGGGTTTGCAAACACGTTCGATTACGAACCCAGATGTAAGCTATCTGTGCAAAAGTCATCAGCTTGGAGAACCTTGTCTAAATAATAAATAATGAACGGTAGCGCATACCTCTTTTGAAAAGGTGAGGCCTAAAGACGTGGGGGTCATTTCAACACGAAGAACAAAAAATATCTTACAGTAATCATAACTGACTGCAGTGACAATTAAAACTAGATCGGCCATTGACGATGAGATTTCAATCGACCACTAGTACAGGCGTAAATCACGAACTGCACATGTAGTCACTGGATTGTAGCTGTTCAAAGGCCAATAGAATACCGGAAGACATGGTGCGCGTCCAACAGTGGTGATGACAACAATATAGAACAATCGGAAGGGGGTAGGGAGCGCCATTGAGGTTTTGAAGGGTTCAAGACTACATCCAGTAAATCCTAGCACAGGACGGCCAGTTATATCTCCGACCCAGCATTTTCAGTGCTTCGAGACTCGTTTGGAACAACGGATTGCCGCAGTAGTACTGTGGCGGCTTAGCGAATCCTTGGAGCTGCAAGGTTACCTAATCGGTGGCGCAGTTCCTCGGAGTCGTTCTTTGCACCCACCACGCCACGCCCAACCTCCGTTCATCACTCCGGCACACCCAGCAGCTTCACTCCCAGCCTGGGGTCCCGAGCACGCAAGTCTCGTTTCCTGGGAGGCAGTTCCACCCACTCTCGTAGCCCTGCCGTTGGCAGCAGTCAATCAGTAGTGTCGACTTCTGGACCAGACCGGAAACGCTCCGCTATTGCACGCATCCTACTTACACGCAATATATTCTCCCTTTCGTCCCGCAGATGCAGGCCAGTAATTTGGACTAGGGTCGAGGTCATTCGTGGACCAGCAGTTCGGGTCGCTGACGCCGACCACCGGGTAAAGGGTCGGGAAGGTTAGCTCTCACTGATTTTTCATTGATCTCGTGCACGTGCACGCTGGTTCTCAACGTCGCTGCGACCCAACTTGCCTATGCCTATGCCCCTTCTCGTACTGTGTGTAATCTATATGCTGAC